>ML270423.1:475-23787 GCA_005239495.1 Nicotiana undulata | reverse complement strand
ATACTGCTCGGAATGACCCCAAATTTTGCGGACAAGTCATAAATGACTATACAGAACTATTTATAGTTCCGGAATCCCATTCGGACCATGATATCATGAGGTCCAATTCCAGGCTGAATTCTAAATCACATGAAATCCTGAATTCCAATTCAGGTGCCGAAATACTCCCGGGTCATCAGAAACCCAAAGCGAACACACTCCCAAGTCCGAAATCATCATCCGGAGATGCTGGAGCTGTCAGAACTCGATTCTGAGGTCGTTTGCTCAAAATGCTGCTCGGAACCAAAATTAGCCAAATAGACTAGCCTTCAGGAACCAAGTGTTCCTGAACTAGCCAATTCACTTCTGAATCTCGAACTACCTGCCCACACAAATCATAAGGCACGAGTAGCCGCTATGGAAAGAGTCGTTCATGGGAACGGAGTCCCAACACACAAAACGACCGGCTGGGTCGTTACATAAATTATCTACATAATATCCACATAATAACTACAATTTTATTTGTTTTTAATAATTATTACAAATTATCTACAATATATACAAAATAAGTACAATTCTGTTTGTTATTAGGCATTAATACAAATTGTCTACAAAACATCTACAATATACATACAATTCAGTTTGTTATTAAGCATTTATACAGGATATCTCCAATATATCTACACAATAACTACATATACTGGAGATGGCACTATAACATTGTTATAGATAAAAAAAAAGGTTCAACAAAATAACTACATATTTTGAGTATGAGTTTACCGAGTCGTTGATGACTTGTCTGGGGTGTGCCAAAGTATAGAACCACTCCTTCTTATCAACCTTTTCCACTCCAAGATCAAACCATGGCTTAATTTGGTTATCCTTTATAGAATACAGAGCCTTCCTCCTATTTAAACAAATAAAAATTAAAATAAATTTATTGAATGAAGTGGATATCCAAAAGATGAATACTGGAATCAAAGGGTCAAATTGTGTAAACTAACCTCTTTGAAGCTGTGTCGGTACCAAGGTATAACCACTTGTTGAATTCTCCAAACAGCTCAGGATCAACATCTTGACCAATAACACTAGTAAATGGGTGCTTCGGGTGAAAAATTTGAGGTCCAACCGAAGTGCTGCCACCAGAACTGTATAAAGGGAGAAATGGTGATCGTGCATGCTTTCCAGGCTGCCTTGTTCTACCTTGATGCACATGTGTTGTTTCATCTTGGTTAGGCTCTCCAAACTTAACCAGCTGGGAGAAGTTATCTGGCAGCTCAAAATCATCAAGTGTAACCTCCTTCTTCTCACCTCTGGAGTCGTCTGAATCACCTACATTTACATACTCGTCTTCTTCAGCTACATTAACATCTTCCACATTCTTCTGTTCTCCTTGAATTGTTACTGTGACTCCATGAATTGGAGATTGTGCATGCATATTGTCACGACCCAATTTTGGAGTCGTGATGGCGCCTGTCGTGGAACCAGGCCATCCACTTAACTACAACATATTCTAAGTTCAATACCGAAGAAAATGCTCCTTTATCAATTCCAAAGTCATTAATAAGAGAAATTCCAAATTTGAAAGCAATTTAAGAAAAGAAAATAGAATCCAAATACTACGGTCCGGATCCGGTGTCACACAGTCATGAGCTACTAATGTCAATACAACCAAATCGAAACTGAATAACATAGTCTGAAAGTACTACTACAGATGGAAAAAGGGAAAATAAGGACGAGATAACGATCTCCAGCTGCTACCCCGTCAACTCCAATGGGAAAGCTGCTAGCATGGACCCGAATCGAACCTCGATGTACCTGGATCTGTACACAAGGTGCAGGGTATAACATGAGTACACCAACTCAGTAAGTAACAGAAACAACCTACGGTCCGAGAGGTAGTGACGAACTAAACCTCCGAAAAATAAGTGCAACAGTAATTATCTTGAAAATAATAGAGAGAGTATCAGAAACTAAGCATGATGCACCAATTTATGGCTGTAACTTTGCATACGTTCAAATAAATCAGAAATTCCATGTATACAATATGCAAGCTCTCATAAGGACATCCACTCGGTACTATAATTGGCCATCAGGCCCAGGGAAGGTCCATCCCGGAGTATACATAAACACAGTGACACGGTCACTCAGTACCGAGGATAAAGGCCAGTCCAGCCCCACGGAGAAGATCCATCTCCGAAATATAACACTTGGACAAGATCCATGTCCAGGGAAGATCCATCCCTAAATAAAATCAATAACTTCGGACAAAATCCATGCCCAGGGAAGGTCCATCCCTCAATATATGTGCGCTCACTGGGGGTATAAAGACTCCGGAGGGGCTCCTATAAGCCCAAGCGCTATATCAAGCCAACGAAGGCATGATTCAAGAATCGTTGCGGTGTGCAGTCCGATCTCATAACTGTCTCACAATCCGGCCCTAGGCCTTGTTCAATCAATACTTTCCAGTCTCACTCACAATGCTCTCAATGCATGAAAATCAGCCCAAACAAGAATAAGATAGAAATAACTAACAATTATCGAGATTGAGCATGAAAACATGTACCATGACAGGACTGAACATATGCAAGTAATAATCACAGCTAGAGACAGTAATAACTGACCATTCCGGTCTCAACATATTGGTGTGAAGCCTTGGCCATTATGCTTATCAGGATTCCTACTAGGTTGAAGGGATTTATAACCCTTACAGTACGAGTATCAGTGTGAAACAACCATTAGACAGTGCCATGGGGTGAGCCTGGCCACAAATATTCGGTGTACGCCCATATGCCCGTCACTTGGCTAGTGCGTCACCTTAATCAACGAAAATTACCAGATAACTTGGGGTTTCGAACCCTCAGTTCCAAGGTTGAAGACGTTACTTACCTCAAAACCGGCTAAAAGACTACTCCGCAGTGCCCTTGCCTCGAATTTCGGCCTCCGAGCGCTCCAAATCTATCAACAATCAAATGTACATCATTACAATGTGCTAAGGAATGAATCCCAATCAAAGTTTACCAAAAATACTCAAAATCTCGAAATTGGTCAAAACCCGGCCCCCAAGCCCATGTCTCGAAAATCAGAAAAATTCACAAAACTGGAATCCTTATCTTTACCCGATTCTACCCATATCAATTTTATCAAAATCTGACCACGAATACCCCTTCAATTCGTCAAAAGAATTTCCTAATTTTTTCCCCCAATTTCCACTTTGATTCTCCAATTTCCATGGTAATAATCAATACTAATTCATGAAATTAGGCCAAGAATGATTAAAGAACACTTACCTCAAGTCTCCCACTGAATATCTCTCAAAAATCTCCCTTCTCCCGAGCTCTCTAATGGAGTTTTTTTGGAAAAATGGTTAAAACCCTTGTTTTTGGACTTAAAGATTCTGTCCAGTGCTTTCTTCTATGCGATCGCGGACATTCTGTCGCGATCGCGGAGAGTAATTCAACAGCCCCCAAATTTAACCTTACTCGATCGCAACATTCACCACGCGATCGCGGTTCAACCCGGTCCAATCTCACGCGATCGCGATGCACAAACGATGATTCCCTCACGCGCCCAAATAGACCTACGCGATCGCGGACCATACCACGCGATCACACTGCATTGCCGCCTTGACCTCTACGATCACAACCTCCCTTATGAGATCGCATTGAAAAATTATCCAACCCCCTATCTCTAACCCTACGTGATCGCAGGATATTCCTCGCGATCGCGGAAGAGAAAACCAGCAACAGGAAACACCAGAAATCTGCCAAGTTCTCAAGCCACGAGTTGGTCCGTTAACCACCCGAAACACACCCGAGGCCCTCGGGACCTCAACCAAATATACCAACACGTCCTAAATGATCATCCAAACTTAGTCGAGCCTTCAAAACACCAATAACAACATCAAAACTCCAAAAATTCATCGAATTCAAGCCTATGAACATTGAAATTCCTAAATTCCACCAACGATGCCGAAACTACCCAAAACAACTCCGATTAACCTGAAAATTTTGCAGACATATCCAAAATGACATTACAAACCTGCTCCAACTGTCGAAATTCCATTCCGACCCCGATAGCCTATTTTCCACTGCCGACCGGAAATCGCCAAAAACTAACTTTCGCCAATTCAAGCCTAATTCTACACCGGACCTCACAAAAATATCATGACTACACTCCTAAGTCCCAAATCACCTAACGAAGCTATCCGAGCCATAAAATCTGCATGCCGAGTTCATTTACCAATAAGTCAACTCCGGGTTGACTTTTCCAACTCTGAGGCTATTTTTAGAGACTAAGTGCCTAAATTCCTTCTATAATCACTCTGAACCCAAGCTAATAAATTCTATCATATCATGAACAGTCTAACCAAGCTACGACAAGGCAAAAATAGTGAAAACAATGCACGTTTTACGTAACGACCGACCGGGTCGTTACACATATCTTCCCTCACTGTTACATTTAATATATCTAGCATAATAGAATAGTAAAAAAATTGAAACAGAATGCAAAAATTTCTGAATACAATTCATACCTGCATATTCTTCATCAACTGCACCTTAAAAATGGGAATATAAATCAACACGTGCTGGAAGATTCTCATTAATTTCCATGTCATTCACATGCCCTATTTTTTCATTAAAGAAATTGAATTATAATGGATAGTAGTGGCTTGACAATTTTAGGAGATATGTAGGTATATTATAGAGATCTACATAAATTTGTAGATCTGTGTGAATATACTGTATGTAACTGTATATATATTGTAGATATATTGTAAATATAATGTAGATGTTATGAAGATATTTGGTAGATATGTTGGATATATGTTGTAGATATCTTGTAGATAAGTTGTAGGTAAAATGTAGGTATTTTGTATATACCTATTTTGCTGCTGCTGGCATGCACTAGTTCTCCACTAGTGCACTGAAATTGTTGATTGTTCTTTTCTTTTGGTTGGTCAGCATTTTTTGTAGAACTCCCAGCAACTGAAAGTTTTATATTAGTTAGGATATCTATTTTATGAATAACAATATAACTTAGAGGTGACATAAATAGTTTTGTTAAATGAATAAATTTCAAATATTACCTTGGCATCAATGTTATCATTTCGACTGTTTATCACCTGCAAAACAGTCTTGATTGACTGATTTAGTAGCACTCGAAAGCTACCTAGTTCTTCAAAGACATCTTTCCTGAAAGATGCAATATCTAAATGAACCTACACGTTAAAAATATAGAGAGTTAGCTTCAAAATATGGCTTAACATACATTAAAGAACATATGCAATATTATGTATACATGTTACCCTCTCAAGACCTCTTTTTAATTTTCTAATTTGTTTAATAATAGACTTCTTGTCCTCTTTTCCAATTGACTCTTTGGGTTCCAATGGAGGAGCAGCAACTTTCGGATCCTCATAACTGTGTTCAACTTCTTCAAGTATGTACTCAACTTTATCAGGCAAAGACATCATAGAAAGCTCTTCAGGTGCTTCAGTTATGTTGGTGAACTGAATGAAAAAAAAACAAATTAGCTTGACTAAGGCAGAATATGTATACAAATTGTTGATTATTTGTTTTAGATTGTATATTCATAAATAAAAACCATTTACCTTGATCCATTCAGGTTTGATCATTATATCTTCAATTGCAGCTAACCATATCTTATCCTTACTAGCTGACCAATTAAGTATGCGAGGGATTGAATTAGCAACCCTTATAGCTATATCAGTGTTAACGGTAGAGCAACACTCATACAACCATACTTTCATAGCTAGTGGGAATCCTCGAATGAGATAAGAATGAACAAAAAGATTGAGCCTGTGCCTAACTGATTCAATCAACTGTTTGTAAGACTCAATACCCCATGCATATGTCGCATACTATCCGGAGTCCATCAAATAAAACCTAAAATGGTCTACCAACCCAACATTGTCTTTGTCTGAAGAACAAATGAAGAATTCTATGAGATATAGAATACATAACTTGACTGCATCCTCATCATTTACCCAACTTTTGTTGGTTACAATCTGTTTTAGGTATGACTTCTCCACTTTTTCCTTGTTTGGAAAATAACTCCTCATTATCTTACTGTCATAATCCGTAGTGCAACCAAAGTCTGTCACTTCGGTAAAACATCTAAGACCAGTTATTAACGCAAACTCTCTCAAGCGAAAATTCAACCTCTGACCCTTTAACTCAGTTGAAAAATAAGAAGCACCAGATGCATTCAATTCATACTTCATTAGAAGATGAATAGCTTTGTTTTGCATACATATTATGGGAATTGACAACAAATAACCAAAATATGTCTTCTTGAAAAGCTTTAAACCATTTGGAGACAATAACTCTTCAATTTGGCTAGGAACACTAGGGTCGGATAATGTCTGAAACCTAAGGACCCCATAATCAACATTATGAGGTGCAAAAAAATGACCATTCTGCACAAAAAATAACTAATCTCTTATTAATACAGTGATCCAATCTAAAAAATAACATATCTACATTTGTAATACAATATATCTACAACTGCATAATATAGTTAAAAACAAAAATAATATAACTACAATTTTTTTACAATATATCTACAAGTTTAAACAGATTCAGAACACTACAACTAATCTTCACAATGTAGACAAATAATCTACAAACCACAAAAAACACAGATTATGGAGCCTTTTAACAATTAAAACAAGCAAAAAAACTATTATTGAAATTACTACATTCTTACCTTCACCAATGAATGTTGTTGAACATTTTAGGAGATTTTACAATAGGAGCTTTTTTTGGAGCTTTGTTCTTTTTTGGAGCTTTTACAGTAGGAGACACTTTAACTTTCTTTGCAGGTTTAATGACAGGTTCATCTTCTACAAAATCATCATTAAAATCTATCTCTTTGTCTTTCCTTTTCGCTGATTTGAATTGCCTCGAAGATTCACCAGCATCAAAAGTATGTTTTTGTTTAGTTCTAGCTTCTGCCCTAGCTTGACGAGGGAAAAGCCTATGATTCTTCTCTTCATTTGCATGAGCAGTTTTTTCATGCTTTTTCGGTGAATGTGGTGATAAAACACCCAAATCGAAAGAAGGAACATCTGCTTCTTTAACTTTTTAGGGTTGTCCTTTGAAGCTATGTTCTTATTCATTGAAAATCTTTGAAGTTGGTCGTTAATGTGTGTATGAACTTTGAAGAATAGTACAAATTTTGACTGATTTAAGAAGAAAGAACTTGAGAATAGGCGTTAATGGAGGGGTTACAGATTTTCGCTGGTTTTAGAAGAGGAAATAGTAGGTGATTGAAGAGGAAATCGTGGGGTGTGGTTTGATACGTGGGTGAGGGGGTGGGATTTGGAGAGAGAAACATGGAGGGAGTGGGAATATACAGTAGAGTTAAATTAGGAGACTAATTAATACCATTAAACCCCCTAAAATGTATATAAATGGTAATTAGGTATATAAAAGGTAATTATATTAAAAGTTAAGCATGGAGGGTAATATAGTTTACTATATGGCATAAGAATGTAAAAATTACTTCTAATTATACTTAAATATTTCCAACGAGAAATTGAGTGACATATGATTATCTTCGTCCCTTGTTATGCCCAGCTCACAAATGATCTTTTGGCCTTAAAATGTATTAGCATATCTGATTATGCATTATATTGCTCTATGTTATGTAACACACGTTTTCACTAACCTAATCACCAATTATTTTTAATTAATGAAATAAAATAGAACAAGCCATGGATTACATGTGTTACAACATGGAGTAATGTAAGACTCTAGATTTTTGTCTATTTCTTCGTAATTCACATGCAATGTATATAAATCCAATACACAAAGAAAATTGTAGAGGAATTAAGAACTTGTACCACAGTTACTTGACTATAGTTAGTTGACCGTGGTTAGCTTAGTTAGTTAGTAACAGTGTTAACTAACTTAAGGGCTATTAGTGGAGTATTAGTTATCGCTGTCTTTAGCTTAGGGATTATTATATATAGCTCTATATGTACAACACGTGTGAATAAGATCAAATTCTCTATTTGTTTTTATCTGGCTTCTTCTCAATTCTCTCATCTTCTTCACTCGAGTGCATGTACAGATTGCTCAATTCATTGACTCATGGAGATTTAACATGGTATCAGAGCCCTAATTGAGTGAATCTAGGGATTTTCTCTGACTACAATTGAAAATCGAGATATTCCTCAGGTAGTTTTCGGTGAATTTGAGTTTTTTTACAAGTTTTGAGCCCTAAATTTCATGGCGACCGGTGATACTCCTGCGCAAAATGTGATTGTGATTGTGATTGATCACAATCACCCTCTGTATTTGTATGCTTCTGATACTCCGAGTTATCTTTCGATTGGGATGCCTCTGATCGGAATGGAGAATTATACTCTATGGCGACAAGCCATGAGAGTTTCTTTGCTAACCAGGAACAAACTAGGTTTTGTTGAAGAAATAATTACGAGAGACACTTATGGACAGAATTTTGTTAATCACTGGAATCGTTGTAATGTCATGGTAAAATCATGGATAATGCATAATGTTAGCCGTAATTTTCTTAGTGGAGTGTTATTTCGTTCCAGTGCTCATGCTATTTGGGAGGATCTGCTTGAGCATTTTGATAAGGTGACAACTTCTCGCATGTTCTATTTGCATAAGGCAATTTTCACATTAACACGAGGTATTTCTTCTATTTCTGTGTATTACTCTAAATTGAAGGACTTATGGGATGAATATGATTCATTGATGTTGCCTCCTTCATGTGAATGTGCAAAATCTAAGGAATATCCTAATCATAACAATACCGACACTTGTTACAATTTCTTATGGGCCTTAATAAAAGATATATCCAGGAACGTAGACATATCTTGATGAAATCACATGTTCCTAATGTTAATCTAGCATATGCAATGCTGCTTCAGGATGAGGGTCAAAAAATGGATGCAGGAGGACATTTTGTACTGACTGAAAATATGGAACCTACTGCCCTGTTTACTGCTAAGCATTATGGTCAGAAGCAAGGGAAGAAGAATTATAATCTGGAGTGTGAATATTGTCTCACAGGAGGTCATTCCAAGGAAAATTGTTTTAAGTTAATGAAATGTGATTTTTGCAAAATGAAAGTACATTTGAAAGAAAACTGTTATAAAATCATATGATATCCTCCTGATTTTAAGTAAAAAAAGTGAGGTGTTTTGCCGAGTGGAAACCTAGCACAATCAGATGGATATGCTTCTTCTACTCATCTTCCAATTCCACCTATGACAACACCAGTTTTTACCTCTAAGCAGTATTCTCAAATCCTCAATTTGTTGAACAAAACTTTAATTGGTGAACCTAGTGTAAACATGACAGGTATATCTTTATCTGATTCTGATTCTAGTCATGCTTGGATAGTAGACACAAGGGATACTAATCATGTGCCATGTAATGAACGATTGTTGGTTGATGCTACTAAAGTAGGAAATTCAGGACATGTTCAAATGCCTACTGGAGACTCCACTCAAATTACTCATGAAGGAAATTTCCACTTGACAGGAGGTGATCTCATTAAAGATGTATTGTGTGTACCATCATTTAAATTCAACCTGTTGTCAGTTTCAAAGATGAATAAAGCTTTGCAGTGCTTTGTTAGTGTCTATCCTGACTTCGTTATCTTCCAGGATGTATTCACTGGGAGGGTGAAGGGGATTGGTAAGAAAGAAGAAGAACTTTATATCTTGAGACCAAAGGGAATGTTGAAATAAAGGAGCAGATGAGATCTTTGGCAATAAGAGAGATCACAAATTCAGAGTTATGGAACAAGAAGATGGGCATGTACCTATGATAGTTTTAAGAAGAATTTATACTTTGAACAATAATTGTAGTCTTACATTGGACCATTTTAGTATATGTCCATTGACTAGGCAAATTGACTTCAATTTCCTCATAGTAATAGTAGAGCTACTGCACCTTTTGAATTGATTCATATGGATGTATGGGAGCCTTACAAAGTCTCTACTTACAATGGAATGAACTACTTTCTTACTTTTGTGGATGATTTCTCTAGATGGACAAGGGTTTTTATGATGCGAGTTAAATCTGATGTGTCTACTCTGCTTAAATCCTTTATAGCCCTGATTTTGAATCAATTTGAGAGGAAAATTAAAGCCTTTAGGTCTGACAATGTGTCAGTGTTCTTCAGTAGTATTTGTGATGAGTGTTCAAGTCACATGGGATGATTAATCAAAGTTCTTGCCCTTATTCTCCTCAACAGAATGGGGTTGTCGAGAGGAGTCATAGGAATATCCTTGAGACAGCTAGAGCTATCAAATTCCAGGGTCACGTGCCATCCAAGTTTTGGGGATGTTGTGTGGAAGCTGTTGTGTATATAATTAACAGAGTGCCCTCTACTCTCTTGGGAAACAAGTCTCCATTCGAAGTATTGTACAACAGATGTCCTTCATTGTCTCACTTGCGAGTAATAGGGTGTCTTTTTTATGCCACAACATTACCTAGACAAGACAAATTCAGTCCTAGAGCTACTCCATCTGTGTTACTTAGCTATGGAACTTTTCAGAAAGGCTACAAGCTATTTGACATGGAGCACAAAATAGTCTTCATTAGCAGAGATGTTCTCTTTCATGAGAACATATTTCCTTTCCATTCACAGGGTACAAATCAAGACTTCTCTTTTCCAGTTATATCCATCCTTTTTTCTACACTAGAAGATCCCGTTCCTATTCCATCACATGTATCAGATCAACCACCAACAATAGCTTCACATAAAACATAAGTCTTTGACATTGACTTATATCTTCCTACTCCTATACATGTTATTGATCCAGAGCCACCACAGAGAAAATCTGGAAGGGTGTCTAAACCACCTATTTGGTTGAAGGATTTTGTTGTCCCTGGCAAGGCTGTTGCTGCTTGTCTCTATCCATTGTCTGATGTTGTAAGCTATGATACTATGACACCAAGGTATCAAAGTTTTCTCACCAAGTTTTCTGCTGATATTGAGTCTAAGAGCTATGCACAAGCTTCCAAAGATCCTAGGTGGATTGAGGCTATGCAAGTTGAATTACAAGTTTTAGAGGCTAATAATACCTGTGAAGTGGTACTTTTGCCTACGGGAAAAAGAGTTATTGGTTGTAGGTGGGTGTATAAAATTAAGTATAAAGATACATGCGAGGCAGAGAGGTTCAATGAAATATTAGTAGCAAATGGTTATAGCCAGCAAGAAGGCTTGGATTACCAAGAAACTTTTTCACTCGTAGTCAAAATGGTAACGGTAAGATGTGTTCTAGTTATTGTTGTAACCAAGTATTGGACGATCCATCAAATGGATGCCTATAATGCTTTCTTACAGGGCGATTTGGATGAAGAAGTGTATATGACTTTACCCCAGGGTTTTCACAGTTCTAAGGGCCCTCAACATGTTTGTAAGTTGCTTAAGTCATTGTATGGACTTAAGCAAGCTTTGCGGCAGTGGAATCTGAAACTAACTTCTGCCTTACTATCATATGGTTTTGTTCAAAGCCATTTGGATTATTCTCTGTTCACTAGACAGTCTCAGGGAAAGTTTGTCATAGTGTTGGTTTATGTCGATGATCTCTTGATCACAGGAGATGCCTCTACCATGTCCTCGAAACTAAGGCATGCTTACAGTCCAGTTTCAAGATCAAGGATATTGGTGCGCTGAGGTATTTACTTGGCGTAGAATTTTCCAGAAGCAAAGAGGGAAGGAATTGTTATGCATAAGCTAAAGTATGCACTTGAATTGATCTCAGACATGGGCTTAGCTGGAGCTAAATCAGTTGGTGCTCCCTTGGAGTTTAACTTGAAGTTGACATCTTTAGAGTTCGATGCACATGTTGGGGATTACTGATGATGCTCTTCTTAATGATCCTAATATATACCAGAGACTTCTAGGAAGATTGTTATACTTGACTAACACACACCCAGATATCAGCTTTGCAGTACAATGTTTAAGCCAATTCATGCACTCCCCTAAGGTCTCTCATACGGAAGCTGTTGTGCGCTTGGTTCGTTATATCAAGCAGTCTCCTGAAGCTGGCATTCTTTTGTCTTCTGCCCATCCTCCTTCTTTAGTTGCTTATTGTGATGCTGATTGGGCTTCATGTCCAAATACTCGCCGGTCTGTTACAGGATACTTTGTTGAATTTGGCAATTCTCTCATTTCTTGGAAATCCAAGAAGCAATCAACTATTTCTAGAAGTTCTGCAGAGGCAGAATATAGGAGCCTTGCCTCGACAGTTGCTGAACTTGTGTGGCTGCTTGGATTGTTTAAGGAATTGAATGTGAATGTTCAACTACCTATCTCCTTATAATGTGACAGTAAATCGGCCATCCAAATAGCTGCAAATCCTGTTTTTCATGAGCGCACCAAACACATCTACATCGGTTGCCATTTCATCTGGGAGAAGGTCAAGCAAGGGTTGGTCTGTCTTCAACACTTGGCTTCCTCAGAGCAACAGGCTGATATTCTCACCAAAGGACTCACTCAGCTCCAACATCATTATCTGCTTTCCAAGCTAAGCATGAAGAACCTCTTCATATCTCCTAGCTTGGGGGGGGGGGGGGGGGGGGGGGGGGTAGAGGAATTAAGAACTCGTACCACAGTTACTTGACTATAATTAGTTGACCATGGTTAGCTTAGTTAGTTAGTAACAGTGTTAACTAACTTAAGGGATGTTAGTGGGGTATTAGTTATAACTGTCATTAGCTTAGGGATTCTTATATATAGCTTCATATGTACCACACGTGTGAATAAGATCAAATGCTCTGTTTTTCTGATCTGGCTTCTTCTTAATTCTCTCATCTTCTTCAGTCGAGTGCAAGTACAGATTGATCAATTCATCCACTCATGGAGATTTAAACAAAAAATTGTTATTTTCACCAAAGATGTGACATGTAGGAGGTCTAACTCCATCCATAATCGAGTCACCATATACACTGCATTTTGTACTAATTTTGCATAACTTTCTAAATTTGCTGCAAATGCATTCTTAACAAACTCTTTACATGTCTTAGTAACCAGACACGATACTTACGTCTTTTCCTTTTTTAAAATATTTACATCTTTTGGTACAGAATACTACCTACTTTTAGTAAGGGAAACTGGTTAAATTTGCACGTGTACTATTTGAAATCGAGCAATTTCATTATTTGTTAAACTTTCATTATTTCTTTTAATAATTGTTGTGACCACTGCGCTATACTTGAGCAATAGGGTCTATCGAAACTGCTCTTTCTATCTCCGCAAGGTAGGGGTAAGGCTGCATGCACATTATTCTTTGCAGATCCTACTTGTAGAATTATACTGAATTTGTTATTATTATAATTGTGTTTCGGAAATAGTATTATACTTTGTCCTTTAACCACAATTGAGCTCCAAGCTTATAAGACCTGAAGGTAATTTTAAATTATCGCCAAAAGTTAAAGGGAACATTCGAACCTTTTTTTAATCTAAGAATTTGAACATGTAGAGTCAAATATACTTCACATTGGAATAATAACAAGCGAAAATACGAGATGATTTGTTAATGGGAATGGCCATGCATGGACCAAAAGTGCAACATATGAACAGATGGCAATCCACTCGACTCTTTCTCACTTGCCTATCTAAAAAGCATTAGTTGGACAAAAAAAAAATATAGGTTGTGTGTAACAAACGTGACTAAATAAAAGTCAATACTCCAATAGTTCAAAGAATTATCCAAGAATAATCACTAGCTCTCAAAAATTGACTATGTTTATCCTAGCATGCCAAAGATCAAGCAGTGGATGCTGAGAAAGAACTTATCCAAGTCTGCGCTTTCATCATCTCTTAGCAGGAAGAGTGACAATGACTACCCCATATTGTCTTCTACCAACTAGAACAAACATCTATTTAACATGGATATTTCTTCAGTTTCCTTGCCATCCCATCTGGAATTGTCGGATTGTCAACATATTCAATTATTTTGCTCTCGCAAACATCATAGGTGAATTCAAAATTTTAAGTTTATAGCGCATGAAATACTATCTTCTTCTATGAGATGATGATTATTTGGTTCAATTCAGAGGTGTACATGCTGTAGAAGTCGACCTATTGCCACGATTAATATTGTATGGCAGAGGTTACGTTGACTATAAACTTCATCTCTCTAGACCTTCCGGCGTTTTTCGCGAGCTGAATTGGGTCCTTGCGAAGCGGTTTGGATCACAACCTTTAGTGAAAGGTCTCTCTAACATTTAAAATTGTTTTAAATGTTAATAACTTAATTCGGAGAAAACATACATATTGAAAAATTGACACCTAATTGATTTTCCATTTTTCAAAAGTTTTCTTTCTTTTTCACAATAATTGGTTTGGTTGCCAGGCTTGCCTCAAGTGGATGGGCCATATTGTTTGTTTTGATATTAGGCAGGTGCACCATTCGGTACTGCACAATATAGTTTTTGAGACGTGGAAATTTTCTGAACATAGAAGAGTTGCTGACTCAATTTGGGTTCAAATTTCAGTAATGACAATATTAGTCGACTTCTGATATGTCTAAGCCTTATTGCAAACAATAATTACCAAGTACATGTGCTAATGGAAGACGGTAGATATCCAGCGAAATAATTGAGGTGCGTGTAAGTTGACCGAACATCAAACACTATCATTATCTCAAAATTTTTGCTTAAACTTCTATCATTGGAGACAGAAAATAAAGAAATTAAACGTAATGAGCAAGAACCAAAACAAATCGAGTAGAGTAAATCTAGCTTATTGCAAAATTCCAATTTCCATGCATCCATGTAGTAACAAATAACATAGTCGTACTCGTACCCTAGTCTTTAGGCGACCCAACTTTCCTTCCACAGCTGGCATGCATGCCATTTGTTAATTATATAATTTCTGATTTTCAATCCTATATTCAAACAAACTTTCACCTAAATCAAGCTCCCCAAATAGACTGGAAATTGTTGGTTCAGTTAATATTCCAGAGTAGATACATATACATTGTAAAGAGTCCAAATATATATGGACCCTTGTGTTTTTTTCTGATACAAAGAAACATCCATCAATCAAAAGTTGAAAGTTTTATAGGCGGTAGTTCAGACATTATATATTAAACAAGCTTCAGCAAAAGAATATTTGGTCTTTCAATAAATGATTTAATAATTAGTCATGTGTGCGAAACTACTCCTGATCATTAATGAATTAATGATGATTAATTAGGGGGAGTTAAGCACATGCTGCCACCCATCAATATTACTCCTTCCATTATATGATTTTGTTCCTTTAGTATCGATCTTCTTCCACTTTATTATTTTTGCACTTTTACCTAAGTTTTTCAAACATTATTTAATGCCTTGACACGTAATATTCAATTATTAATAACGATTGTAGTTGGATGATTAAGGTTTTTTTATTTTTAATTAGAGGTTTCGAATTCGAGCGTTGTAAATAAAAAAAAATTCTAATAGAAAGCGCTTCCTCGTTTAATAGGTCTTATATGGCACAAATTCGAGTTAGTCGAGCCCCAAAGCGAGTACAAAAACCCAAATAGAAAACAAAAAGAAGGTCATTAATTTCTCACAGATATTTTTGTTTCCTCCATTTGTTTTAGAATACAATTCAAAGTAACGATATAAGGTTGTGATTTTTCAGATAAATATCACAAGAAACAGTTTAAAGATATTTATTAAAGACATTATAAGTGACTAGGCACTAATAAGTGGCCTTTAGTGGTTTGAGAGGACATGAAAGGACTAACTTCCGCGTTCTAACTTGGAGCATTTTAATTGGCACTAAATTTTCTCACATGGCTAAATTGCGTGGTTTTTTCTAGTCAAAGGATTTCTCATTGTTGTCATTTTAACGAAGACCAAAGCTGAACAAATTTCCACAAGCCTTCTACAGCTTCAATTGGGCGTATTTAGCCTTTTTGACTTAAACTTCTGATTTGCTTGACTTCAGTTCTCGAGCGAAGCATATTGCTGGTGGATGCCCTTGGTTAGATTCAAAAAGTGAATTTTTTATATTAACTTATAAAAAAGGAAGTGTAAAGATTTAATTTATAATTAATATTATTTAAATAAATAATTCTCTTAATTTATATTACGAGATTATATTGTCAATTTTATTTAATTAAAGTCTTAAGTACTTTCTAATTAAAATGAGGCAGAAAAGAGGCTGTGAAAGACATATGTGGATTAATGTAACAACCCGGCGATCGTTTTGAGAGTATTAGCCCCGATCCCTTCTTTACTGCTTCTCCTGTATCATTTTATGCTTATTTAACTTACCGGGAGGATTTATTTTTGGTTTTAGAGTGAAATGGGACACTTAGTCCCTAAAACGAAAGCTTAAGTTCTAGGAATTTGACCGTAGTTGAAACTGTGTAAAGACGACTCCAGAATGAAGTTTCGTCAATTCTGTTAGCTCCGTTGGGCGATTATGGACTTGAAGCGTGTCCGGATTGTGATTTGGAAGTCCGTAGTTGAATTAGGCTTGAAATAACGAAAGTTGAATTTTTGAAAAGTTTGACCGGTAGTGGACTCTTTGATATCAGGGTCGGATTCCGATTCTGGAAGTTGGAGTGGGTCCGTAATAACAATTATAACTTGTGTACAAAATTTGGGGTCATTCGGACGTGATTTGATAAGTTTCGGCATTAGTTGTAGAAGTTTGAAGTTTTTTTTGGGTTAATAAAGAAATTTTATTAACCAACTGGAAGAATTACAAGCAAGAAAGAAAAAAAGCTGATACCTAATTCATAGGTTCAGAAACTAGAAAACACCATAACTCCAAAAAGCACCATAACACCTGTGATGACCCAAAAGGTCATCCTAAGTAATTCTAGCTAAATTTGTGTTCCGAGACCCCGAAAGCCTCCGTTAATCTCATTTCGATATGCGTGTGCATCCCGGACGTGTACCCGGGAAGTCCTTATGTTGAAATTTGATGAAAATGGATTTTTATGATAATTAAATGAATAAAATTTACTTTGGTCAACATTTTTGGTAAACGTACCCGGACCCGTGATTTGACGGCCCCGGAGGGTCCGTAGGAAAATATGGGACTTGGGCGTGTGCCCGGAATCGAATTCCGAGGTCCCAAGCCCGAGAAATGAATTTTTAAAGAAAATTATTTTCTGGAAATAATAAAGGATTTTGAAAATGAATAATTATGTGAAAGTCATGTTACCGGGCCCGTACTATGATTCCGGAGCCCGGAATAGGTTTATTATATGTTAGGTGAGTTATCTGTGAAATTTGGTGTAAAACGGACTTGAAATGACGTGTTTCAGATCAAAATTGGTAAAATTAAGCTTTATGAAAATTTAAGAAATATCTATGAGTTTTGAGGTTTAATTCGTTGAGTTTGATGATATTTTGGTGATTTAAAAGCTTGAATAAGTCCGTAGGATGTTTTGGGAGTTGTGTGTGTTGTTGGTTTTGAGACCCGAGGGCTCGGGTGAGTTTCGGGTAGCTAACGGGGTGAGAAAACTTAGGAAATCACTGCTGATGCACCATCTTCTGGTGTGTCCGCACCTGCGAGCCTAGAGCCGCAAGTGCGAGACCGCAGGCGTGGCACCAAGCCCGCAGGGGCGGTCCCCCTCGCAGGCGCGACCCAGGTGCCGCAGGTGCGGCTTCGCAAGGGCGTCAAGTTTTCCGCAGAGGCGGCCCCTTCTGGGCCTGACCCATTCCCGCAGGTGCGACCATTTTTCCGCATCTGCGATACCGCAGGTGCGAGCCTTCCTTCTGCAGGTGCGAGATCCGCCCAGTTATTTTTCCTCTTAAGTCCAAAAACAATAGGCATTACGGGATTTTCCCAACTTTGCACTCCTTCCTTCTTCTCCACAACCCCTTAGCCATTTTTGACGAGCTCTATCCCTACATCCTCCTAGGTAATCAATTCTAATTCCATTTTTCTTACATTTAACATCATCTATCACTAGAATCTAGGCCTAAATTCCTAAAATCAAGGTAGAAATTAGGGGTTTGGGGTAGAGTTAGGTTTTTGGGAATTTAGGGTAATTCAACCCCAATTTGGGGTCGGATTTCAAAACAAATTATATATTCTAACTCGTGGGGTTATGGGTGATGGGGTTTTGGTCCGAGCCTCGCGTTTGGACCAAGCGGGCCCGGGGTCGAATTTCGGTAATTTTGGAAGAATGCTAGAAATTGAATATCTAGGCTATGGGATTGTATTATTGAGTCTTTATTGATATTATTGAATTAATTATGCCTAGATATCGTTGTTTTGGAGTCGGATTATAAAGGAAAGACGGTCTTAGAGGGTTGATTGCTATACTTTGGACCGAGGTAAGTGTCTTGCCTAACTTTGGTGAGGGAATAGGTATTATTTGCTATGTGCTAAGTGATTATCATGTTCATTGCATAGGTGAGGTGACGAGTACCTATGCAATGTGTGTCAAGCATGCCCGTGAGTCTATTTTGATAGAAATTGCAGTATTTCTTCCATGTTTAGCATATTATGAGATTGTCTTTACTTGGTGATCTATCCTTGATTGAAAGTATTGGCGGTTGAGTTTGAGAAGTGCTTATACGAATGATAATCCAAGTGTAGAGTATGCGATTGAGGTGATTTGTTATAGTTGAGACCCTTGTCAGGTATTTATTGAGTTATTAAATTAATGTTTTCCCCTTGCCGGGTGCTTTGAACTGCTCATTTCCACTATGCTGTACTCCTTGCCATTATATCTGTTATCGTTTGGTGAGGAAGCGTGTAAAGCACGAAGGGTGATGCCGTGCCATGACATCTGTTTATATTGCATAGTGAGGAAGAGTGTAAAGCACGAAGGGTGATGTCGTGCCATGATTCACATTGATTATCAGCACGAAGGTAAATGTCGTGCCATGACTTTTATTGATTATAAGCACGAAGGTTAATGCCGTGCCATGATACATTGTACATTGCATTGTGAGGAAGAGAGTAAAAGCATGAAGGGTGATTCCGTGCCATGATATTTGATTAAATTGCATAGTGAGGAAGAGTGTAAAGCACGAAGGGTGATGTCGTGCCATGATAATTGATTACATTGAAGTGTGAGGAAGAGAGTAAAAGCACGAAGGGTGATGCCGTGCCATTGTGTTACATTTTGGTACTTATACTTGTTTCGTTGGCTATTGTGTTAGATTGCCTCCCTTGTTTACTTCTATGTGTCAATTTGACTGCTTCCTTTCACTTGATCCCCTTTACAGCTCCCGTATCCCTTACTTGTCTGCTTATCTCTTGCCTTGTATTATCCCTGTTACCTGCTGTAGAATAGGACAGGTTATTGTTATTGTCAAGTCTAGCCTCGTCACTACTTCGGCTGAGGTTAGGCTCGGCACTTACTCAGTACATGGGGTCGGTTGTACTGATTCTACACTGCACTTCTTTATGTTGTGCAGATCCCGCTTCCGGACCCCGTGGACCGCTCTGAGGGAGTCACCTTCAGTCCACATTGAGCTTCAAGGTATACCACTAGCGTTCGTGGACCCTGGAGTCTCTTTTGCTATTGTGTCCTATTGTCTTATTTCTCTTTCCGTTCTAAAGACAATACTGTATTTCCTTTCAGACTTGTATTTAGTATTCTTATAGATAGTCCGTGAGGTTGTGACACTCCGGTGCTGGGATTTTTGCGACGTTGTTGTCTTTATCATTTCATTATGCGTGTTTGAAATGTTATTACATTTCTGCTGTAAAACTTTTGAAGTAATTTGGGATATTTCAGTAAAGGTTGAAAGTTAATGATTCGGGATATTCCAGTAAAGGTTTGAAGGTTAATGGCTTTAATACTGTTATGTTGTTTTATAGATGTCAAAGTGTTGTGTACGTTGGCTTGTCTAGCGGGTTCAACGCTTGACGTAGTCACGGTCCGAAAGGTGGGATTTTGGGTCGTGAAAAGTTGGTATCAGAGCCCTAGGTTGCTTAGGTCTCACAACTCACGGACAACCTTAGTAGAGTCTGAGGGATCGGTACGGAGACGTCTATATTTATCCCCCAGAGGCTGCAAAGTTAGGATATTCCCCTTTTCTTCATACTCTGTCGTGCGTAGTATATTCTGTATACTGATCGAGTTTCTATTCTATTCTCTCGCAGATGGAGAGGACGCGTGCTTCCCTTGGTTCCGCTCAGCAGCCCGACACTCCTGCTATAGCTCCTACGAGGGGTCGAGGTCGAGGAGGAGGCCGTGCTAGAGGCCGAGGCCGGGGCAGGGCTCAGCCCAGAGGAGCAGCCCCAGTGGAGGACCCTCAGGTCGAGTTTGATGAGGAGGTCCCCGTTCCGGCAGTCCCAGTTGGACCCGCGCAGGTCCCAGAGGGGTTCATAGCTACCCCAGTGCTTCAGGACGCTCTAGTCCGCTTGGTGGGACTTATGGAGAGTGTGGCTCAGGACGAACTTCTTCCTACAGCACCAGCTTGAGCTCAGGCTGGGGGAGGTACCCAGACTCCTATTATTCATACACCAGAGCAGGTTGCCACTCAGTTTTAGACTCCGGCACCTCAGCCAGCCGGAGTAGCACAACCATGTATTGTAGTACCTGTAGCTGAGGGAGCAGCTATGTCAGCAGATGCGTTGTGGAGATTGGACAGATTCACCAAGTTATTCACTGCTACTTTTACTGGTGCACCGTCAGAGGATCCACATGATTATTTTGACAGCTGCCATGAGGTTCTTCGGAACATGGGTATAATGGAGTCCAATGGAGTTGACTTTGCTACTTTTCGACTATCCGGCGCAGCCAAGACTTGGTGGAGAGACTACTGCTTAGCCAGACCAGCTGGGTCGACATCTTTGACTTGGGCTCAGTTCACAGAGGTATTTTTGGGGAAGTTCCTTCCCATTACTCAGCGAGAGGATCTTAGGAGGCAGTTTGAGAGCCTGCAGGGATCTATGTCTGTTACTCAGTACGAGACCAGGTTCATTGCGCTAGCCAGGCATGCATTGATGATACTCCCCACTGACCGGTAGAGAGTTCGGAGGTTCATTGAGGGATTGGCCCAGCCTATACGACTCCAGATGGACATGGAGTTGAGTACTGATATTTCATTCCAGGATGCGGCCGATGTGGCCAGGAGGATTGAGATGATTTTGTCACAAGGAGGTGCTCAGGGGGCTGACAAGAGGCCCCGCCATTTTGGTAGATTCAGTGGAGCCTCATCTGGAGGCAGGGATTCTTTCAGCAGGGGTCATCCACCCCGACCATTTCAGTCAGCACTCCAGGTATCTCCCCGTGCACCGCCAGCTCATGTTAGTGCACCACCAACATATATCAGTGCACAACCGCTTCAGAGTTACCTGGGTAGTTATCAGGGTCGTAAGGGCCAGTTCCCGAGTTATCAGCCACAACAGCAGAGGTCTTGTTATAGTGTTGGTAGCCCGGGGCACATTGCCAAGTATTGCCCCTGAGCTTCGAGTGGACCCCAGTATCAGGGTTCCCGTGCCTTGGTTCCCGTGGCAGGTGCACCCTTACCCCCTCATCCAGCTAGAGGTGGTGGTCGAGGTGCCAGAGGCGGTGGTCAGGTTCATAGAGGTGGAGTACAGGCCACGAGGGGTAGAGGCCAAATTGCAGCAGGTAGACCCAGGGATGCTCAGATTGGAGGGGCTCAGCCCCGGTTATGCTTTTCCTGCTCGTCCTAATGCTGAGGCTTCTGATGCAGTTATTACAGGTACGGTTTCAGTTTGCAGCCGAGAGGCTTCGGTGTTATTTGATCCGGGTTCTACATTCTCCTATGTGTCTTCATATTTTGCCCCTTATTTGAGTATGCCCTGTGATTCTTTGAGTACTGCTGTACATGTGTCTACATCGGTGGGTGATTCTATAGTGGTAGATTGAGTCTACCGTGCTTGCGCAATAGTTATTGGTGGTCTGGAGACTCAGGTTTATCTTTTGCTTCTTGATATGGTTGACTTTGATGTTATATTGAGGATGTACTAGTTATCTCCCTATCATGCTATTCTGGACTACCATGCCAAGACAGTGACCTTAGCCTTGCCAGGAGTACCTCGTTTAGAGTGGAGAGGGACTCCTAGTCATTCCTCTGGTAGAGTTGTTTCTTATATAAAGGCTCGGCGCATGGTCGAAAAGGGTTGTTTGGCCTATTTGGCCTATGTTCGTGATTCTAGTGCTGAGGTTCCTTCTATCGAGTCCGTGCCCGTGGTTCGCGAGTTTCCAGAGGTATTCCCTGCTGACCTGCCGGGTATGCCACCCGACAGGGATATTGACTTTTGTATTGAGTTGGCTGAGGGCACTCAGCCCATTTCTATTCCCCCGTATCGTATGGCTCCGCCAGAGTTGAAAGAATTAAAGGAACAATTGCAGGATTTGTTGGATAAAGGCTTCATTAGGCCTAGTGTTTCTCCTTGGGGTGCTCCAGTGTTGTTCGTGAAGAAGAAAGACGGCTCAATGAGGATGTGTATTGACTACCGGCAGTTGAATAAGGTTACTATCAAGAACAAGTATCCTTTGCCGAGGATTGATGACTTATTTGATCAGCTTCAGGGTGCTACGGTATTCTCTAAGATAGACTTGAGATGTGGTTACCATCAGTTGAGGATCAGGGCGTANATGTCGTTTGGGTTGACTAATGCCCCTGCTACTTTTATGGAGTTGATGAATCGGGTATTCAGGCCTTATTTGGACTCGTTCATTTTCGTTTTCATTGATGATATTTTGATATAATCTCGCAGCCGAGAGGATCATGAGTAGCACCTTAGAGTCCTGCTCCAGACTTTGAGGGATAGGCAGTTGCATGCCAAGTTTTCTAAGTGTGAGTTCTGGTTGAGTTCTCTGGCATTCTTGGGCCACGTTGTGTCGGCAGAGGGCATTCAGGTGGATCCGAAGAAAGTTTCAACAGTTAGAGATTGGCCTAGGCCTACCTCAGCAGCAGAGATTCGGAGCTTCTTAGGCCTAGCAGGCTATTATCGCCGGTTCGTAGAGGGGTTTTCATCTATAGCAGCCCCTATGACCAAGTTGACGCAGAAGAGTGTACAGTTCAGATGGTGTAAGGAGTGTGAAGCGAGCTTTCAGAAGCTCAAGACAGCATTGACCACAACACAAGTGTTGGTACTGCCCTCAGGTTCAGGTTCTTATACCGTGTATTGCGATGCTTCGCGGGTTGGGCTGGGTGCAGTGTTGATGCAGGACGGGAAGGTTATAGCCTATGCTTCACGTCAGTTGAAGATTCATGAGAAGAACTATCCAGTCCATGATTTGGAACTTGTGGCTATTGTTCATGCCTTGAAACATTTGGAGGCACTATTTGTATGGGGTGCCGTGTGAGGTGTTCACTGATCATAAGAGTTTGCAATACTTGTTTAAGCAAAAGGAGTTGAATATGAGG
>ML270422.1:0-24691 GCA_005239495.1 Nicotiana undulata | reverse complement strand
GGTCTGGAGGCATGCCTGGAAGATCTGAGGGAAACACATCCGGAAACTCACAGACGATAGGTACTGAATCAACAGTAGGAGATTCGGCGATAGTGTCCCGCACATAAGCAAGATAGGCTAGACACCCTTTCTCTACCATGTGTCGAGCCTTTATGAAAGAAATAACTCGGCTGAAACCACTAACTGAAGCACCTCTCCAATCTAGCCTCGGCGACTCGGGCATGGCTAACGTAACGGTCTTGGCATAACAATCCAAGACGGCATGATGAGGGGATAACCAATCAATGCCCAAAATAACCTCGAAATCAACCATATCGAGCAATAATAAGTCGGCTCTGGTCTCAAAATCATAGAAAGTAACCACACAAGCCTGGTAGACCCGGTCTACCACCACAGAGTCGCCCACAGGAGTGGATACATACAAAGGATATCACAAGGACTCACACACAAATATCCAGAGAATGAGAAAATAAAGCTGAAACATAAGAGTATGTAGACCCCGGATCAAATAACACGGAAGCCTCCCTACCGCAGACTGAAATAGTACCTGTAATCACTGCATCTGAGGATACTGCGTCTTCCCTGGCTGGGATGGAATAGAAACATGCTGGGGCGCCTGATGGCTGAGCTCCCCCAGATCGAGCTGGAGCTGAATATCCTTTACCCGGATGGCCTCCCCCTCTAGGACAGCCCCTGCCAATCTGACCTCCACCCCTCAGTGGTCGAGCTGCTGGTGCTGGGACCCTGGGCTGATGGCTCTGCTGCACTGCCTTGCCCTTATAATGGGGAAAACTCTCCTCATGTGGCCCAGGTCACCACACTCATAACACCTCACCTGGGACATATCCTAGTGACCCGAGGATTGAGAACCCTGAATGGCTGGAGTGACATCCGGCATGGCGTTGAACTGTGGCCTGACTAGAGCCACCCTGGCAGGTACTGAAGGTGTTGTATAGAAAGACCGGCTGGGCTGACCGCTAGCAAACTGACCCCTGACCCTACCTGATGTAACTATGAAGTCCCCGGTGAATCTAGCTCTCTTGTCATGCTGTCCCTGCTGCCCTGACTGGCCCTGACTCCTATCCCTGACATGATAGCCCTCTATACGACGAGCTATTTCAACCATTGTCTGAAATGGAGTGCCCATCTCCACCTCTCTAGCTAAGGAAGTCCTGATGCCAGGATACAAACCTGCTACAAACCGACGAACTCTCTCTCCATCTGTAGGTAGTATCATGATGGCATGACGAGATAGCTCTGAAAATCTAGCCTCATAATCCGTCACTGACAAGTGCCCCTGCTCCAGTCTCTCGAACTGAGCCCGCAAGTCTTCCCTCTCAGATGGAGGAATGTATCTATCAAGGAATAGCTGGGAGAACTGACCCCAAGTAACTGGCGGAGAACCGGCTGGCCTGCCCAGCAAATACGAGTGCCACCATCGAAGAGCTCTACCCTGAAATTGGAAGGAAGTGAAATCAACCCCGTGAGACTCCAATATACCCATGTTGTGCAGCCTGTCCCTGCACCTCTCTAGAAAGTCCTGGGCATCCTCTCCCTGCTCACCCCCGAAGACCAGAGGGTGTAGCTGCGTCCATCTACCCAATAACTTATGTTGATCCCCTCTCGGCACTGGCTTGGATCCTGATACCTCTAACCCAGGCTGAGCTCTAACAACCGGCCGAACATCTGGAGTATGATGTGGTCCTGTAGTCTGAGCTGTAGGGGTCTGAACTCCCCCTCCTGCCTGAGAGGTGGCAGGATCTGATGGAAGGATGCCTGCCTGCGACATCGTGTCCATGAATCTCAGCATGCGGCCCATGACCTCCTGGAAGCCTGATGCCGTCATAAAGTCCACTGGAGGTGGTGCTACTTGAGGCAGCTCCTCCTGCTCATCAATGTACTGATCATCCACTGGTGCAGCTGGTGTAGCTCTGGGACGCCCTCGCCCCCTCCTACCAGCAGGAGCCCTACCCCGGGTGCCTCGACCTCGACCTCGAGCGGCAGAGGTAGCAGCCTCCCCTGTGTCGGGATCATGAAAAGTACGCGTTCTCACCATCTGTGAGAGAATAGAAGAACAAATTGAGTATAAGGCCAACTGCACGATAGATTCTGAACAAAAGGAGTTTCCTAACACTCTATAGCCTCCCGAAGATAAGTACAGACGTCTCCGTACCGATCCGCAGGACTCTACTGAGTTTGCCCGTGACTTGTGAGACTATGTGAACCTAAGCGCTCTGATACCAAGCTGTCACGACCCAAAACTCGGTTCAGGTCGTGATGGCACCTAACAGCGAGATTAGGCAAGCCAACATATAAATCATTAGGAGTTACTACCCCAGAACTCGATATTCTAGTTATTTACAATTTATAACAAATAAAATGCGGAATATAACAGTGATATGAGGTAAGGCCGTAGATACAAGCTGAACCACAGCTAGGCCAAATATTACAACCCCGAAACCCAACATAACTACAACAAGTGTGTGTGCCAGGACTAGTGTCACAGTGTCAACGGGTGGCTACATAGATACAGCAACTAAAATATATATACAAAAATGCAAGCCGCAGTCTGAAATAAAAGACTGAGCAAAATGAAACAAAGAAGACTCCAGAGGTGCTGTCCGGATGACGCCAAGAAGACAGCTCACCCTATGGAGTGAGACCGCGATCAGTATCTACCAGCGGACGGACGACCAGACGAACCAGCCTCAACACCTGCACAATCAAGTGCAGAAAAAGAAAGAAAGCGCAGCATGAGTACATATAAACAAATATGTACCTAGTGAGTATCCCGTCTAAACTCGTAAGGAGTAGTGACGAGAGGTAGAATATATACTCACTAAGGTCCAGTACATAATAAAGTAAAGTACAAGCCGAGCAATAAATCATGTGAGAAATACATCAAGTACAAGGACATGTAATCAACAAACATGTAACTGATCTTAAACATAACCTTTCTTTGTAAATTGATCATAGGTATCACTTGTTTCCTTTCTCATTATCTGAAATGTCTTATCTTATTATCTCAATTGTTCAGTTTCCAATACTCAGTATCGTTTCTCAACTCACCATCATACGATCCCAACTCAATGCAATGCTTATGTATATATATATATAACCGACACGGACAAGACTATCGGCCGAAGTCATAAGGATGGTCATAAGGACTGACTCAGTCATAAAGCTCCACACGCTCGCGAATCATACCTGCGACTCGTGCGCTGACTCGATAAACCTCCACGCTCGCGAATCATTCATGCGACTCGTGGGCAAATATCTCTCCCCGCTCGCGAATCATTCATGCGACTAGGGGGCCAATGCTATAAATATATATATTCTCCCGATCACGAATCATACCTGTGACTCGGGGCCGATGAAAATAGTAGTATAATTCTTTCCTGATCACGAATCAAACCTATGACTCAGGAAATGGTGAAATAAGTCTGATTTCTCCCTGATCACGAATCAAACCTGTGACTTAGGGGCTGGTGAAAATAAGTGTAATTCCTCCCTGATCAAGAATCAAACCTCTGACTCAGGGGCTAATGAAAATATATGTTCTTCCCGATCACGAATCATACCTGTGACTCGGGGGCCATGAATGCATGAATGCATATATATGTGTGTATATGTAGACACCATGGTACCGACTCATCAATGCTAAACGGGATCGAATATTCGCATCTCTCTTGATAGCCAAAGTTAGGATTTTATGTCATTATTATCCTCTTTTCTCATAATATCACCATTGTGGAACAATTCAAGTATAGGAAGGATTTACAATCACCTTCATTTCGCTCAATAGCTCAGGATTTAGATTTATCTCATTTACCCCGTTCTCTTATCAGTTACATCAGAAGTAACACAATTAATCAATTGATGAAATTCATAATTCTTATCTTGATAATATGTACATTTAATTCAAAGCTATCATAGCTCCATTTCATCATATATTGGCAATTAACTTGTACAAAACATCAGATAATGTCAAACAAACAGCTAGAACATGCTTGTGGGTCCTACGGCTACCCAACATACAGTATAGATGCCACGTACGGACTCTCGTCACATGGTACGTACGCAGCCCCCTCAACAATCACAATTAGCAACAAGGAGCCTAGGGGACGTTTCCCCCTTACAAAGTTTGGAAAGGAGACTCACCTGGACAAGTACTCCTCCGGTCAACGGACCAATCAACAAGACGCACGAATCCTCCGAATTACCTTCGATGGCTCACAACTAGCCAAAAACACATAATTATATCAATTTAGGAGGAATCAAGGAGGATTTATCAAAGATCTCCCTTAAAACACATTCTTGACGTACTTGGAATATTCAACTCCGAGCCTCGGCGTCCGGAAAATTATGATTCTTGAAGAAATGCGATATACGTCGCCTAAGGATCAAGATTAACTCAATTAATCCTCTTATAATGGCCCAAAACAGAAATTCAATTTTTTTCTTAAAACCCTCTATTTTTCACAAGCCTTCCCATGGATTTTTATGAATTTTCATGGATTATGGAAGTGGAAGTTTTCAAGAATTGAAGTAATAAACATGCGGGAAGCCAAATAATTACTTACCTGAGTAATTAGGCCGAAATCACTGCTCTGGAGCTCTTGGGGTGTGCAACAATGGAGGAGAAATTGTGTTTGGGAAGAAATTCACGAAATGGAGCTTTTTGTAGGACTGCCCAGCAGTTTCCGCCTTGCGACCCTTGGATCGCAAGTGCGGACTCGCACCTGCGGAAAAAAGGGTCGCACCTGCGATGGGCCTGGGCACTGGGGGGTTCTCGCTCTTGCGGACTTTGGATCGCAGGTGCGGACTCGCACCTGCGTGAAATTGGCCGCGCCTGCGATGGGCCTGGGTCCTGGGAAAAGTCGCACCTGCGGAGCCTGGTCTGCTCCTGCGGAGCCGCTCCTTCGAAAGAAAGGCCGCTCCTGCGGAAGAATCCGCGCCTGGGAAAGGAAGGCCTCTCCTACGGTTGGAGCCATGCCTGCGATGATTTTTTCGCTGGTGCGAGCCTCGCGCTTGCGGCTCATGGACCGCAGGTGCGGTCACACAAGAAAAAGCCACACCAGCTATGAAATTGCTTGTTTTTTACCTCGCTTGGGGTCCGGGAGACCCCTGGGACCATCCGAGCCCTCGACAAATTACACCAACCAATACCAAGTCATATGAAGGACTCGCTCGAGCTCCCAGAACACCAAAAACATCGCCCAAACCATAAATCACTCTCCAAAACCCCTTAGTTCCAAACTAAAGATTTCAAGAAAATTCAAATGGCTCACCAATACGCCGAATGGGTCTATACTGCTCGGAATGACCCCAAATTTTGCGGACAAGTCATAAATGACTATACAGAACTATTGCTAGTTCCGGAATTCNAAAACCCCTTAGTTTCAAACTTAAGTTTCAAGAAAATTTAAATGGCTCACCAATACGCCGAATGGGTCTATACTGCTCGGAATGACCCCAAATTTTGCGGACAAGTCATAAATGACTATACAGAACTATTGCTAGTTCCGGAATTCCATTTGGACCATGATATCATGAGGTCCAAATCCAGGCTGAATTCTAAATCACATGAAATCCTGAATTCCAATTCAGGTGCCGAAATACTCCCGGGTCATCAGAAACCTGAGGCAAACACACTCCTAAGTCCAAAATCATCATCCGGAGCTGCTGGAACTGTCAGAACTCAATTCCGAGGTCATTTGCTCAAAATGTTGCTCGGAACCAAAATTAGCCAAATAGGCTAGCCTTCAGGAACCAAGTGTTCCTGAACTGGCCAAATCACTTTTGAATCTCGAACTACCTGCCCACAGAAGTCATAAGGCACGAGTAGCCTCTATGGAAAGAGTCATTCACGGGAACGGAGTCCCAACACACAAAACGACCGGCTGGGTCGTTACACTCACCAAGCCTCGTATCATCCACGCCCTCCTCAGAACAACAATCCATACAATACCTACCCTCGTGAACCACCAAGGAGACCTACTTTCACTCCTATCGGTGAGTCATACTCGAGCCTTTTTCAAAAGTTGGTTCAGATGGGACTTCTGCAGCCCGTACCTCCAACTCGGCAAAATCCAGAATCGGCGTCATACAGACGAGGAACCAGCTGTGCCTATCACTCGGGAGCAGAGGGGCGCGATACTGAAGACTGTTGGACTCTCAAGAGATCAGTAGAAAATCTGATTGAACAAAAGAAAGTTGTTCTAAGGGACGAGGAGGTCCCAAATGTCACAACCAACCCATTGCCAGCCCACAACAACGGGCCTGTCATTGGAATGCTTTGTGAAGACAAAGAATTTGACCCGGCGCTGAAAGCCATCATTGCCATTGTGGATACAGAAAAGAAAGAAAAAACAATGGCAAAACCGGGCAAGGAAGAAAAGAAAACAAAGCCCCCCGTCCGGGATAAAGAAAAGGCCAAAGAAGAAAAAACAAAGCCCTGTTGATACCCAATTTTCTCTCAAATTATTTTTTAAACTTTCATATATATCTTCAAAATCAGTTTTTATAATAATTGGTATTTTTCTATAATTTTCCCACATTTTTATTAATTTATCCTAATTTATCCAAAATGTTTATCTCCAGTAATTAATCATAAATTGCATTACGAATGATTTTGAAATATTTCTTGGTTCAATATATCATTTTTTGGTCCTATTAAGATTTAATTATTTTACAAATTAGCCAAATTGGCCTTGTTTGGCCTTATTTGGTTATAATTGCAATGACTTTGCAATTATAACATAATTATACATTTTTATGCTATTTTTTACTTAATAATTAGTCATTTGTATTTTTAAATACTAATTGATCATCTTAATTTGATCTATTTAGAATTAATTTCCTTTTTTATATAATTATTAACCTTTTATTAATTATTTATATATTTTTATGGGTATTTGAAATCTAGCCACTTTTAATTTTGATTTCAACCCAGTTTACCTGGACCCTTTAACCCAATTAACTACCCAGCCCAAACAAATTTCCTACCCAGCCCAACCCCGAACCAATCTGAGCCGTTGATAAACTTAAATCAACGGCCTAGATCATTGTTACCTTAATTAACCTAGACTAACCCGCCCCGACCCCTCTCATTCTCATTGGTCTCTTATCTCTCTACTCTCTCTCTCTATCTCTCTAAGTCTCTTCTAGAGACTTCTTGTCTCTTTGGCTCCGATGAACCTCTTCGTCTTCTCCGGTCGTCTCTTCGCCGGAGTCCATGAAGCCCTCACCATCCTCCTGCCTCCTATGGTTCCCTTACACCAGTGTTTTACATCTCTAAGGTCTTCAAGAGACCTGGGTTAATACTCCTACCCCCTGGTCCTGCGCTCACCATCCTCTGGCCATCTCCGGCCACCTCCGGCTGTTCAAGCAAGGTCTGTGACCTTTAGGGTTTAAACTAGCGACATTTGAGGTTTTTCTTATCTTTCTGGGTCCCTAAATGCTTAAAACTCCCCGATTCTTTTAGATCTATGATAAATCTGTGTATATTTTAAGCTATTTCGTTGTTTTTCTCAAAGATTCTCCGGTTTTCTCTAAAATGACTCTCCGTTTTTCAACTAGGGTTTCGTGACCCCTTTTAAAAAAATGCTTTCTACTCTGATTTTCTGTACTAATCCATGATTCTCAGTATAATTTAAATGTTTGATTAAGTATTTCTCTTTACCTGAGTTATTCTGTTAAAACCCCCCAATTTTTTAGGGTTCAGAGTTTGTCTTGGTTGTTATGTGTAGTTGATCTGTATGTTTCTTATAAACATCCTATGATTCTATGATTTTTACTTATGTTTGCTTGTTAGGGTTTTTGGGTTCGATTATTCCTGTTTATATCATGCTTTATACGAAACCCTAACTCTTATTTTGATATTGTTCTCCTGGTCCTGATTCTTGCTTATTACCTGCTCATTCACATAGTGTTATGAAAAATGAGTGTTGTCTTCTCTATTTGTGAATCCCTAAAGTTCTATGACTAATACTTCACTGTTCTTGCATGACTTCGAGAATTTTCCTTAGAACTGTGTACTTTTCCTTGGAACTCTTTACTGATTTTTTCATATTTGTATGACGTTTGCCTTATTTGATAATTGATTCCCTGTGATTTCAAGGGATCTCTTACTGATTTTCAGAATTATTTTCTACCTTATGTTATGTATAAGTATGCTGTCAATTAATCATATACTTTCCTTAATTAACATATTTTGTACCTAGCCTTAATCTCATGCCCTGTCCTTTACTATTCTTTGCACGATTAAAATCAGTCTTTCAATTAGCTCCATTTCCTTATTTACCACTGTGATATGCGTTTTAACTATGACTCATTAATTGTGTGGAGTAATTGTATTGATTGGATCCTAATTGTGTCTATTTCTATAATTATATACACTTTACTTTATTCCTTTCCTTATATTGCCACTACTTGTTACCGTTTGGGTATGATTCCTTAACAAAAGGAAGTTTGTATACTTAATTGATTCTAATTGATGTTTATTTCAAGAATTACTGCTGAACTATGATTTTTACCTTATTCCTCTGCCTGCTTTTCAAAACTATATATACTTTATTCATTCATTAGAAAACAGACGAACAAATACCATGTTCTACTTTCTCTTGCTCACACATACATTCTATTGCTCCTATTGATTGTTTGTTGTTGCTAGTCGGCTGAAAGCCAAGACTAGTTGTGTTGTTTACTTATTCCTTACTCTGTGCTTGCTATCTTCAACTGGTATGTTTCCAATTTATATTTGAAGTCCCCAACATAACATGTTTTCTCTAGTTACTACGATTCATCCTGTTTCTGATCTTCTTTTACTTATGGATCTGTTGTCATACTAGCAACTAATTGGGTACTATGTTGTTTGGTTCTTGGTATCCCCTCCCTTATAGCCTCAGCATGTGATCTCTAGGATACTATAATTGCATTGCATGTTACTTAACATGTGTTATACTCTAAATTGTTTCCTTAAACCTATGTGTAATTATGTCCTACCCTCTCCCAGTACTCCCTCTAATCTAGTTCTGTGTTGGTTTCAAACCATGATTGATCCTATACTCTAAGCATTTCTGATTGTGTGACCATGTCTAACTAATATTCCAAAGTATGTGTCCCACTACCCGTACCAATTGCAAGAGTTCTGCCTGTTATGTGTTCGTCATGTTATGTGCTCTATGTATCCTAATCCCCATTGCCCCTGTGGGGAGATTTGTGTTGCTGAAACTATCTTGGTTCTGTGAGTGTTACTGAATCTGTTAGGCTCTATGTTCGAGCTGCTAATTGCCTTACTCTTCTCAAATCTGTTTTACTGGACAACTCCCTCTTATTTTTAAAACTATTTCAAACAAGTCCCTTTTAACATTGTTTTCTACTAAAAAATCTTTTCAAACCTATCTCCTGCACTTCACTTGATTCCTAGACCTTTAAGTCCTGGCCCCCTCGGTGTGAGCACTTCTTTGAGACCCTTGAGCTCCCTCTGAACTCTGACACACTGAGGTTGGTACTTCCACACTGCACATGTTCTGGGTGTGAGCATTGTCCGAGAGCCCTTGAGGTCCTTAGGGAACTTTGACACGCCCAGAATGTGAAAAGGATATGAAACACCATACGGCATAAGGCTTGGAGAATTTGGGCCTAAGTGAAGGCTCTCTATAGAATAACTTCTTATTTTCGTTCTATTTGGTTATGTAATTCATGGTTCCTTGCCTGTAATAATTTGTAAACAACTCATGGGGAATTGGATAGTGAAATGGGAGGGGTAACCATGCATGCTTAGCTATTACAAGGGTAGAAACCATGCTTAGGATTTTATTTCCTATATGCGCAATAGAGATCCTGTGTAGGTTCATATGTTCATGCATTAGAGATCCTGCTTCTTAGGTTTCATACATGCTGTCCAGCATGCTCACTTGCTTAGAAAAATCCTGCTAACAAATGATGTTTTCTACTGTCACTGCCATGTACGCCTAGAAATACTGCTTTTAGGCTAAATAACATTAATGAACATGTTATTTTGCATCTCCTGAAACTATGTTTAAACATTAAAATATTGACGCTTAGAAATCCTGTTTTAAGATAAAACAGCGCTAATAAACAAGTATCCTCTGAAATTAGGATTGTGATTACTGTACATCTAGAAATCATGTTTTAAGGTCCTGCATATGCATCATCTCTCATTTAGAAACCATGTTTAGGAATTATGTGTGTGCATCTTTTCCTGTGCATTAGATACCATGTTATAGGGCCCTAATCACTCAACTACACTTTGCTTAAATACTGATGTATAAAGGGTATAAACAACCCCACTCAGTTTTCTCTAAAAAATAACTGGTAATGACTTCTGTGTTTTGAATAACCTACAACAGCATGCTTAGGTAAAATTCACAACAGTTCCATTAAGGATTTTGGTAATTAATGTGTACTTCCCCACGCCTAGGCAAGCCTTAGGTTATAAAATCTTAAAATTTGAAAACATGCTTCCTTTATGTGTACTGCTTAATGTTAACAGTCTCCTCCAATCAGTAGGCAAATTGATTAGGAATTTCAAGCGATAGCAAAACTGCTTGTTTATTCTCTGAACTCACCTAGACACCATGTCTTAGGACCTCCATAAATACTGCCATTATATATGTTTGAGTCGTGCTAATTATGTGCATAACCTTTGGAGGTAAACTTGAGCCTTTTGAATGCTCCTATCTGTTTCCCATTTGTTGTAGTCCTAAATGTTCTTAGTTGTCGCTCTAGAATTTTACCTTTAAACCTGAGGGTCTGCCTAGTACCTCCCTTTTAGGATAGTAGTCCTAACCTCCTCCGGGACTGATAGGATGGGACGGGTAATAGCATGCAATAGAGTTTGTGACTAACACGCACTTTAATTACCTTCGCGGAGGGGGGGGGAGGATAGAATACGGATATGATGACCGATACGCTAATACCACGTGTAGACCCTCTTCGAGAAGTGTCTATCGGGCATCGCATTGATGTGATCCATATTATTTCAAACCTAGGACACATTTCCATTAAATGTTATATTATAATCCTTTTCAAAACTTAGTCATTTTATAACTATTTTCCCAAACACTTGTTTGCTTAATATTTGAGATCCTCTCTTACTTGAGCCCCTTACTTGTTATTTTGCTAATTGTACAAATTCACGAAAACTATTTGGCCGGGAACCACACTTGTGGATCTTGAGGGGTGCCTAACACCTTCTCTTTGGGATAATTTCAAACCCTTACCCAATCTCTAGTTAGTAACGTAGTTGTAATTGAACCCCTTAGGTTCCCTAACGCACCGTTAAAATTGTTAGGTGGCGACTCTCCAAATATGCAAACCCCATTTCCCAAAAGGAAACAGTTTCCTCTACCCAAATGTCCTGCACCCGATCTCTCCGCGAGGGGAAAAAGGGGGTGCGACAATCCCCCCAGCCAGGATAAAGAAAAGGCGAAGGAAGAAAAGAAAGAGACGGCGCTAAAGAAGTCATCCTTTATGTCCCGAGAGCTCCGCGAAATAGACAACTTTCTTTGAGCCCTCCCAGAAGATTAGAGCTAAAATCCAAGCCGCAAAGAGTGTATGTGTCGAAAGGGACATATGTTGTGAAAAGTTTGACCATCCTTCCAAAGCTGAATGAACCTATGATCATCAGTCGCCGGTCGCAAATCCCAATCGAAAATACAACTGTTGTCTTACGATCAAATGTTGGTAGCATATAAAGTAAAAGAGGTCAGAGGATAAGTTAATGAAGCAAAACACACTAGGAAATATCACAACCCAGAGGAGCTGAACAAAGCTAAGCATAAACGCTTCCCTCTCAAAAAACCAATCACTGCTGAAGAAGCCGAGGAGTTCTTCAAGAAAATGAAAATGCCTGAATATGCTACAATTGAAGAACTCAGGAAAGCCCCTGATCAGGTCTCGGTTTTGTCTCTGTTGACTGGCTCAAATGAGAATCAAAAAATACTCCTGAAGACGCTGAATGAAGCGTATGTACCAGCTGAGACCTCAGTCGAGCAGTTAGAGAGAATGTCTGAGCGCTTCTTCGAAGTAAACATAGTTTCTTTCAGCCAGGACGATCTACCTCCCGAGGGAGATGCTCACAACAAAGCCTTGCACTTAACAGTTAAAAGTGAGGGATACTACGTGAAGAGGTTCATTCTCGACGGAGTATCCGGGGTAGATATTTTCCCCTTGTCAACATTACAAGGAATGGGAATCGGCATTGAGAGAATCAGGAAAAATAACGTCTGTGTCCACACCTTTGACAGTATCAAAAGGGACACCATCGGTGAAATTGATATAGTCATGACAATTGGCCCTGTGGATATCATGATGACCTTCAAAATATTGGATATGGACACTTCTTATAACTTTCTGCTGGGGAGACCTTGGATTCACGTTGCTGGGGCAGTGCCATCTACTCTCCACCAAATGGTCAAATTTGTACATGAGAATCAGGAGATAGTGGTCCATGGAGAGGACGAACAATCAATACACAGGGACCCCTCCATCCCCTGCCTCGAGGCCAGAGAGGGAAGAGAACATATTGTGTACCAAGCCTTTGAGATTGTTCCTGCTGATCAGCACGAGGAAGGTGCTCCATGCCCACAGCCTTATTTATCTAACGCATCAATCATGGTCGCTACCGACATGACCAGACACGGGTTCAAACCCGGGAAGGGGCTTGGTGTATCCGTACAAGGCATTACTGAACCCATCTCTCTGCCTACCAACAAAAAATTCTTCGTCATAGGTTTCCAGGCTACAGAAGCCGATGTGAAATGGGCCAACGCACGAAACAAAGATTGGTGGGACCTGCCTCAGCTAGTCCCACAGATGAATAAGTTCTTCATCAAACCACAGTACATTGAAGAAGAAGAAGAGGCCTTTACGGCCGAAGGAATTGAGGAAACCTGCGGGGCCATGAGACAAATGTTAGAAGAGACTCACATGGTTCAGCCGAGAGAAGGCTCAAGCACCGCTGAGGTGCAATACATGGGGCCGAATGCCAAAATACAGAACTGGAAAGCTACTCCCTTCCCAATCAGACGGGAATCTTTGTAGTTCATGTTTTGATGTCCTTTCTGCACTTCGAGTTATTTCAGGGTGTAACTCGAGTGTTTTTAATTTTATTGTCTTTAAATTCTGATGTAAAACCCTTGTTATATTCAAATTCAATGAAATGAAATCAAAATTTCATCATCTATTGTTCTTTCTGATTTTATTATTTTTCTTATTTTCAGTCCTAATAATGCGGCCTAAAATAACATGACATGCTTGCGGACTTCATGCCCTGATCTTAACATGCTGTCTAATCTCGAAATAATGAATCAAGAACAAGAATATGATGAAGAAGAGGCTTTTAGGGAAATAAAAAGAGAATTGGAACAATTTGAGAATAAGCCTAAGCCAAACCTAAACGAAACTGAGCCAGTTAACTTGGGTAATTCAGAAGAGATTCGAGAGACCATGATAAGTATTCACACGGATGAGAAAACTAGGGACGCATTTATTCAACTTCTGTTCGAATTCAAAGATGTGTTTGCTTGGTCCTATAATGATATGCCTGGATTAAGTGTGGATTTAGTGGTACACAAGTTGCCAACTCATCCTGGTTGCCCGCCCGTCCAGCAAAAGCAAAGAAAATTCAAAACAGATATCAGTGACAAAATTAAAGAAGAATTCACTAAACAATTAAAAGCCGGTGTAATACGAGTAGTCAGATACACCACATGGCTAGAAACCGTAGTCCCAGTACCAAAAAAGGACGGGAAACTCAGAGTATGTGTTGATTACAGGGATTTGAACAAAGCAAGTCCCAAAGACAACTTTTCGCTACCAAACATCCATATCCTCATCGACAATTGTGCCAAACATGAGGTACAATTGTTTGTGGATTGTTATGTTGGTTATCACCAAGTCCTAATGGATGAGGAAGATGCAGAAAAGATAGCCTTCACTACACCATGGGCAACCTATTATTACAGGGTCATGCCGTTCATTTTGAAAAACGCCGGGGCAACCTATATGAGAGCCATGGCTGTCATTTTCCATGACATGATGCACCAAGAAATTGAGGTGTACATTGATGATGTCATTATTAAATCCAGAACACAGGAAGACCATGTTCGAGACTTGAGGAAATTCTTTGAGCGGCTACGCAAATATGACTTTAAATTGAACCCTACTAAATGTGCATTTGGTGTTCCTTCTGGGAAACTCTTGGGGTATATAGTTAGCCACAGGGGCATTGAGTTAGATCCGGCGAAGATAAAGTCCATCCGAGATCTGCCACCTCCAAAGACTAAGAAAGAGGTCATGAGCTTGTTAGGAAGGTTGAACTACATCAGCCAGTTTATTGCACAGCTTACAACCACATGTGAGCCAATATTCAATCAAATGGACAGATGAATGTCAGGACGCCTTTGACAAAATCAAGGAATATTTGTCAAATTCGCCAGTGTTGGTCCCGCCTGAACTAGGAAGACCTCTGTTCCTGTAACTAACAATCTTGGAAAATTCTTTTGGTTATGTTCTCAGGCAACATGATGTTACTGGGAAGAAAGAACATGCCATCTATTATCTGAGCAAGAAATTTACTGGTTACGAAGCCAAATACACTCTGCGAGAGAGAAATTGTTGCGCCTTAACTTGGGTCGCTCAAAAGCTCAGACATTATTTGCTGGCCTATACCACGTATCTCATAACCAGGTTGGATCCTCTAAAATACATATTCCAAAATCCAATGCCCACAGGAAGGTTAGCAAAATGGCAAATCCTGCTCACGGAGTTTGACACTGTCTATGTCACCCGCACAACCATGAAAGCTCAAGCCTTGGCCGATCACTTGGCTGAGAACCCGGTTGATGATGGATACCAACCTTTAAGTACTTATTTCCCAGATGAGGAAGTCAATTCAGTCGAAATAATCTCAGAAGACACTAACACCTGGAAAATGTTCTTTGACGGAGCAGTCAATGCAAAAGGTGTTAGGATTGGGGCAATCTTGATTTCGCCCACGGGACAACACTATCCAGCCACGGCCCGTCTTCGGTTCTTCTGTACTAACAATACTGCCGAATATGAAGCTTGTATAATGGGTATGAACATGGCCATTGACATGGCTGTAGAAGAGTTATTGGCTATGGGAGATTCTGATTTAATCATTAAGCAAGCTCAGCGAGAGTGGGAAACTCGAGAGGTTATGCTCCTTTCATACAGACAACATGTGGAAGATCTTAGCAAACGATTCAAAGTTGTCGAGTTCAGATATATTCCTCAATGCCACAATGAGTTAGCACATGCACTGGCTACTCTAGCTACAATGCTGCCATATCCGGGCAATGTTTGCATTAACCCGCAGGAAATTCAAATCAAAGAAAGACATGGCTATTGTAACACGGTCGAAATAGAGCCCGATGTCCAACCATGGTATCATGATATCAAAAGATTCTTGAAAACAAAAGAATACCCGGAGCAGGCCAATAGGGATCAAAAGAGCAACATCAGGAGGCTCGCCAGCAGCTTCTTCTTAAGCGGAGAAGTATTGTACAAAAGGACTTCATATCTGAATCTGTTAGGGTGTGTGGATGCCAAAGAAGCTGAAAAGATTATGAACGAAGTACATTCAGGAGTGTGTGTCCCTCACATGAGCGGGTACATCCTCGCAAAGAAACTTCTGTGAGCAGGATATTACTGGATGACCATGGAAAAGGATTGTTTCAGTTTTTTCCGGAAATGCCATCAGTGTCAAATACATGGTGACCTGATTCATGCACCACCCTCGGAACTACATCCCATGTCAGCACCTTGGCCGTTCGTTGCTTGGGAAATGGACGTCATTGGGCCGATCGAGCCAAAAGCCTCAAACGGGCATAAATTTATTTTTGTTGTCATTGAATATTTCACAAAATGGGTTGAAGTAGTCACTTTCTAATCCGTCACTAAGAAAGCAGTGGTGGAATTCGTGCATTCAAACATTATCTGTCATTTCGGTATTCCAAAAACTATCAATGACCGATAACGCTGCAAATCTGAACAGCCACTTAATGAGGGAGGTATGTGAACAGTTTCAAATCACACATCGTAATTCCACCCCTTATCGGGCAAAAGCCAATGTTGTCGTTGAAGCAGCCAATAAGAATATCAAGAAAATCCTCAGTAAAATGATCCAAAGTTCCAGACAGTGGCATGAGAAGTTGCCTTTTGCATTATTGGGATATCGCACGACCGTGCGCACATCAGTTGGGGCTACACCTTATCTATTGGTTTATGGAACTGAAGCAGTGATCCCTGCGGAATTCAAAATTCCCTCCCTTCGGATCATTGTCGAAGCTGAAATTGAGGATGATGAATGGGTCAAAACCCGGTTGGAACAGTTAACTCTGATTGATGAGAAAAGAATGGCTGCAGTTTGCCACGGGCAGTTATACCAACAATGAATGGCCAGCGCCTATAACGAGAAAGTGCGGCCTAGGAACTTCAAAGTGGGGCAACTCATCCTGAGACGTATCCTCCCGCACCATGAAGAAGCGAAAGGAAAATTCGCCCCGAATTGGAAATGTCCTTACATCGTAAGAAAATTGCTACCAAATGGAGCATTGTACTTGGGTGACATCGAAGGAACTGACCCTGAAATGGCTGTCAATGCCGATGCAGTCAAAAGGTATTATGTTTAACCTTTTCATGATGATACTCATGATCAAAATGACAAACGCTTTCATTCACGCTGCCCCAAACACTACTAGTTTTGTAAACCCTTTGAGCTGGTTACTTTTCCTTGATTACCCTCTTTGGAACTTGAAGTGTTGATATATAAAAAATAAAATTAAAATTAAAAATTAAAAAAATGATGATGAAAAACAAAAGAAAAATCAAAACAAAAACAAATATTTCCATGAACTACGTCTGACTTGATTCCGAAAGGATACGTAGGCAGCCTCTTCCTGGGGTTCAGTCACACCAAAATAAAAATCCACATTCCCCCAAGAATTTAAGCTGGGGCAAGTGTTAAAATTCGGCAATGATTCTCCTGAAAAGTTCCAAAGTTGTAATTTGATACAAATCCCTTTACCCCAAATCCTGTTCAAGTCCTTCCGATCGATCGGTGAAGAAAGGCCAGAATTTGAGATACAGTTATTCGGATCTGATACAAGCAATGAGAGAAACTAAAATGAGAGAGTCTTATCGGTGAAAACCCACACGGGCACCATAAGGCGATGGTAGGAAAAGAAATTAAAATGAGAGAGTCTTATTGGTGAAAACCCACACGGGCACCATAAGGCGACAGTGAGTAGAGAAACTAAAAATGAGAGAGTCTTGTTAGTGAAAACTCGCAAAGAGCACTACAGGGCGATGGCGAGAAGAGAAATGAGAGAGGTTAGTCGGTGAAAACCCAAAAAGGGAACTACTAATCGAAAAGAGAATGATTGGTCACTGATATCGACATGGCCTGGGGTAAGGCTTCTCAACCTCGAGTTAAAAGTCGTGACGAATTTCTAAGAGTCAGATGGTTTATATAGATTAGGCATCCAGTCCAAGACGCATGTCATGTTCATTGAAGGCCGCGTACACTCCAGATAAGTCCTTCTTCTATTTTCCCGAAAGGGATATTTCTTGTCAAAATTAATTGTCTTCGTTTCTTTGTTATTCTCTTTCAATCCCTTTCAGTCTAACTCTATTTCTAAAGCAAGGCAAAGAAGGGATGGCAAAACTGATTTACAGGGTTCTCGTTTGACGCGAGCTAACATGCAAAAGGCACCGAGCCTCATGAGGGGCATCAAGTCGATCCCGACTGGCCGCAACAGCTGATGCTTTAAACGCAAAACTCTTGAAAGGAGAAAACCAAACCGAAATGCCTATAAAGGCAATTGAAGTGAAAGGTTGAGTCCCACGTGGCTAACCCTCTCGGAAAAGTTTGACAAGCCGAAGTGCTCCAAATTCTTTAAAGTAAAGTTGGCGGAAAATCAGAAATGAAAGGCCGATGAAGGCAAAGTAAAATTGGAAAAGGTTAAGTCCCACGCGACTAACCGTTGAAGCAGAATTTGAGGGGCCAAAACTTCCCTGATACTATGGATATCCAAAAGAAAAAGCAAGTGAAAGGCCTACAAAGGCAAAATAAAAAAAATGTTGGATCCCACATGACCGATCGACATGGTAAAATCTGGAAAGCCAAGGTCCCCAAGATTAGAGATGAAACCCAATCCCCAGCAAGCAAGTGGTTGAGATCTTCGTCAAAAGAACTGAGATCAAGCAGTTGAAAATTAAGGCCGCAAAACCAACCAACGTTTGAAACTAACAAATTGTTCTTTGGTTGAAAATCTGAAACAGGTGCAACTCAAAAGCAACCGTGCAAAAAGCAGGTGCAACCAAAAGGAATTGTGCAAGAGCTAGAAGGAGCTCTGCAGCATTGACTCCAAAAAAAGGGAAGTTTCCTTCAAAAATCTTTTCCCGCATGCACAAAAATAAAAATAAAAAGAGAGAGAAAGAAAGGAAAAAGAGAAAAAAAAAAGAAGAACCGAAGTTGAAAATCATTCAAACCTAAAGTAGTATAGGGCCTCCAATCCCTAACTACATATTTTCCAACGTAGGGTATACACTCCCTAGTTGATGCCGACATAGGGTATACAACCCCTAGTTGATGATTTCTTTTCCAACATAGGGTATACAATCCCTAGTTGATAATTTTTCAAACGTAGGGTATACACTCCCTAGTTGATGTCGACATAGGGTATACAACCCCTAGTTGATGACTTCTTTTCCAACATAGAGTATACAACCTCTAGTTGATGATTTGTTTTCCAGCATAGGGTATACAACCCCTAGCTGATGATTTCTTTTCCAACGTAGGTATACACTCCCTAGTTGATGCCGACATAGGGTATACAACCCCTCGTTGATGATTTCTTTTCCGACATAGGGTATAAAATCCCTAGTTTATGATTTTTCCAATGTAGAGTATAAACTCCCTAGTTTATGCCGACATAGGGTATACAATCCGTAGTTGATGATTTCTTTTTCAACATAGGGTATACAATCTCTAGTTGATAATTTTTCCAACGTAGGGTATACACTCCCTAGTTGATGCCGACATAGGGTATACCATCCCTAGTTGATGATTTCTTTTCCAACATAGGGTATACAATCCCTAGTTGATGATTTCTTTTCCAACATAGGGTATACAATCCCTAGTTGATTGTTTTTCCAACATAGGCTATACACTCCCTAGTTGATACCGACATAAGGTATACAATCCCTAGTTGATGATTTCTTTTCCAACATAGGGTATACAATCCCTAGTTGATGATTTTTCCAACGTAAGGTATACACTCCCTAGTTGATTATTTTCCAACATAGGGTCTCCAATCCCTAGTTGATAATTTTCCAACACAGGGACTCCACTCCCTAGTTGATGCCAGCATAAGCTGATACCGACATAACTCAATTCTAACATAGGGACTCCATTCCCTAGTTGATGCCGGCATAACCCAATGTATCTCATTTCCAGACACCGGCATAACCCGATGATATTTTCTTGACAACATCATAACCTATCAATTCTCTTCAAACATAGGGTCTCCAACCCCGAGTTGATTTTACCTTTGGGCATAGGGTATCCACTCCCTAGTCTACAATAACTTCGAGTGCACTGTTCCCGGCTTTTCACCGCTTTCAATAGTAAAGTAGTATAGATTTCCTTACAATAACTCACGAAATTTTCCTAGTGAAAACTGGGGCAGAAAATTTCGTTCGTTTGATTTTTGATTTTGTGCAGATTGTATTTTTAGGACAATGAATTCGAGACGACCAAAAGAAGACGTCTCAATTCAGAATAAAAGAAAAGAAGAAAAAGAAAAGAGTTGAACCCCAAAGTGCAGAAGCGGAAAAGACGTGGACTATTCATAATGTGATTGAAGTCATCCGTTCCGTATATCCTGCCTTGATCCGAGGAACGATAAGACGAAACCAGTACCTGCGGCTAACAAGCATCAAGATCCAGGTCAGAGTCAGCAAAAGCCAAGACTCAAGACCAAGTCTTAGATAGGAATCTTGTAACTAGTAGCTGATAGGTTTAGTTAGTCTTTTGTTTTGTTACTTTTGTGTAATAAGGAGCTTAGCAGCAGTAACAGCAGCAACAGCCACAGTGAAATCACAGTTACCGGTAGTCCCAGCTACCAAAACTTCCAGAACTACACTGACCTGATTCCTTTATAGCAAAGGATATGTAGGCAAGCTCTGAAGCAGGGTTCGGTCAAACATTTTCAAAGTGCTTCCCATGGAGTATCTAAACGGGTAAAAGTTGTTCATAACTACTCACTCTCTCTTTTCCTGAAAACTCTTCATGTTTCCGAACAAAGAGGGGCAGCTGTGAGCATGTAATTTTTACCTCATTAAAATATTCCTACAAAATTAATAAATAAATTAGTCTTATTTATTTTGAAATTTTTTTTAGAATTTTTGGGTGTTTATTTGGGATTATTTGCGTTTTTTCTAAGTTGCATGTTTCGTTTTTTTTAAGTTATGAAAAAAAAATTAATTAATAAAAAAAATTTAAACCTTCTTCATCTTGCATTATTAGGTTTTTAATTTAGTTAGTTCCTAATTACATAATTAGTTACTTCATTAAAAAGATAATCACAAAATAAATTGTTTGTTCTAGACATTTTTAGTTTAGTATTAAATTATGTTATTTTCCTTTTTTTAATTTAGGATTAACAAATTGTGTAAATAATACAAATAAATAATTAGTTAAATTTAAGAAATTAAGATAATTTAGTACTTAATTTAGGGTTTATTTAAATTAATTAGTTATTAAAATCAAAGAAAATGAGGTCTTAGCCAAATTGGGCCAATTTAAACTAGCTAAATCTCAAACTTAACCCAAAAACCCAAGCCCAATCCTTTTAAAAATGTGATCCAACACATCTCCCCCCGCTAAATCTTGACTGTTGATCTCTAATAGATCCAACGGTCCGGAACTCACCCACTTTTTAATATAAAAATGTCCTAAAACCTTCACCCCCTCATTTCCAAACCCCCCACTCTTCCACTTCTCTCACATCTCTCTAAACTCAAAACCTCCCTACCTCCCTCTTCTCCCTCCACTGCTGCCACCTTTCACCGCCGCCGTCCGTAGATCTTAGATTTAAAAAGGCCAAAACCCTAGATCTACCCCTTTTGTTCAGATGGTTTATATAGATCAGGCATCCAGTCCAAGACGCATGTCATGTACATAGAAGGCCGTGTACACTCCAGATAAGTCCTTCTTCTCTTTTCCCGAAAGGGCTATTTCTTGTCAAAATTCATTGTCTCTGTTTCTTTGTTATTCTCTTTCAATCCCTTTAAATCTGACTCTGTTTCTAAAGCAAGGCAAAGAAGGGATGGCAAAACTGATTTACAGGGTTCTCGAGATTAGAGATGAAACCCAATCCCCGAGATTAGAGATGAAACCCAATCCCCAGCAAGCAAGTGGTTTAGATCTTCGTCAAAAGAACTGAGATCAAGCAGTTGAAAATAAAGGCCGCAAAACCAACAACCGTTTCAAACTAACAAATTGTTCTTTGTTTGAAAATCTGAAAAAGGTGCAACTCAAAAGCAACCGTGCAAAAAGCAGGTGCAACCAAAAGGAATTGCGCAAGAGCTAGAAGGAGCTCTGCAACATTGACTCCAAAGAAAGGGAAGTTTCCTTCAAAAATCTTTTCCCACATGCACAAAAATAAAACAAAAAAAAAAGAGAGAAAGAAAGGAAAAAGAGAAAAAGGAAAGAAAAAAAAGTAAAACCGAAGTTGAAAATGATTCAAACCTAAAGTAGTATATGGACTCCAATCCCTAACTACATCTTTTCCAACATAGGGTATACACTCCCTAGTTGATGATGACATAGGGTATAAAACCCCTAGTTGATGACTTCTTTTCCAACATAGGGTATACAACCCCTAGTTGATGATTTCTTTTCCAGCATAGGGTATACAACCCCTAGCTGATGATTTCTTTTCCAACGTAGGGTATACACCCCCTAGTTGATGCCGACATAGGGTATACAACCCCTAGTTGATGATTTCTTTTCCAGCATAGGGTTTACAATCCCTAGTTTATGATTTTTCCAACGTAGGGTATAAACTCTGTAGTTTATGCCGACATAGGGTATACAATCCGTAGTTGATGATTTCTTTTTCAACATAGGGTATACAATCCCTAGTTGATAATTTTTCCAACGTAGGGTATACATTCCCTAGTTGATGCCGACATAGGGTATACCATCCCTAGTTGATGATTTCTTTTCCAACATAGGGTATACAATCCCTAGTTGATGATTTTTCCAACGTAGGGTATACACTCCCTAGTTGATGCCGACATAGGGTATACAATCCCTAGTTGATGATTTCTTTTCCAAAATAGGGTATACAATCCCTAGTTGATGATTTTTCCAACGTAGGGTATACACTCCCTAGTTGATGCCGACATAGGGTATACAATCCCTAGTTGATGATTTATTTTCCAACATAGGGTATACAATCCCTAGTTGATTGTTTTTCCAACATAGGTTATACACTCCCTAGTTGATACCGACATAAGGTATACAATCCCTAGTTGATGATTTCTTTTCCAACATAGGGTATACAATCCCTAGTTGATGATTTTTCCAACGTAGGGTATACACTCCCTAGTTGATGCCAGCATAAGTTGATGCCGACATAAATCGATGCCAACATAGGGACTCCATTCCCTAGTTGATGCCGACATAACCCGATGAATCTCATTTCCAGACATCGGCATAACCCGATGATCTTTTCTTGACGAAATCATAACTTCTTAATTCTCTTCCAACATAGGGTATCCAACCCCTAGTTGATTTTACCTTTGGGCATAGGGTATCCACTCCCTACTCTATAATAAAGTAGTATAGATTTCCTTACAATAACTCACGACATTTTCCTAGTGAAAACTAGGGAAGAAAATTTCGTTCATTTGCTTTTTGATTTTGTGCAGATTGTAATTTTAGGACAATTGATTCGAGATGACCAAAATAAGACGTCTCAATTCAGAATAAAAGAAAAGAAGAAAAAAAAAGAGTTGAACCCCAAAGTGCAGAAACGGAAAAGACGTGGACTATTCATAACGAGATTGAAGTCATCCGTTCCGTATATCCTGCCTTGATCCGAGGAACGATAAGACAAAACCAGTACCTGCGGCTAACAAGCATCAAGATCCAGGTTAGAGTCAGCAAAAGCCAAGACTTAAGACCAAGTCTTAGATAGGAATCTTGTAACTAGTAGCTGATAGGTTTAGTTAGTCTTTTGTTTTGTTACTTTGGTGTAATAAGGAGCTTAGCAGCAGTAACAGTAGCAACAACCACGGTGAAATCACAGTTACCGGTAGTCCCAGCTACCAAAACTTCCAGAACTACACTGACATGATTCATTTATCAAGGATATGTAGGCAACCTCTTTAGTAGGGTTCGGTCAAACTTTTCCAAAGTGCTTCCCATGGAGTATCTAAACGGGTTAAAGTTGTTCATAACTGCTCACTTTGTCTTTTCCCCAAAACTCTTCATGTTTCCGAACAAAGAGGGGCAACTGTGAACATGTAATTTTTACCTCATTAAAATATTCCTACAAAATTAATAAATAAATTAGTCTTATTTATTTTTAATTTTTTTTTTTGAATTTTTGGGTGTTTATTTGGGATTATTTGCGTTTATTCTAAGTTGCATGTTTCGTTTTTTTAAAGTTATGAAAAAAATTAATTAATAAAAAAAATTAAAACTTCTTCATCTTACATTATTAGGTTTTTAATTTAGTTACTGCCTAATTACATAATTAGTTACTTCATTAAAAAAAAATCACAAAATAAATTGTTTGTTCTAGACATTTTTAGTTTAGTATTAAATTAAGTTATTTTCCTTTTTTTATTTAGGCTAAACTAATTGTGTAAATAATACATATAAATAATTAGTTAAATTTAAGAAATTAAGATAATTTAGTACTTAATTTAGGATTTATTTAAATTACATAGTTGTTAAAATCAAAGAAAATGAGGTCTTAGTCAAATTGGGCCAATTTAAACTAGCTGAATCCAAACTTAACCCAAAAACCCAAGCCCAATCCCTTTAAAAATCTGATCCAACCCATCTCCCGCCACTAAATCTTGACCGTTGATCTCTAGTAGATCCAACGGTCCGGAACTCACCCATTTTTTAATATAAAAATGTCCTAAAACCTCCACCCCCTCATTTCCAAACACCCCACTCTTCCACCTCTCTCACATCTCTCTAAACTCAAAACCTCCCTACCTCCCTCTTCTCCCTCCACTGCTTCAACCTTTCACCGCCGCCGTCCATAGATCTTAGATTTAAAAAGGCCAAAACCCTCGATCTTCCCCTTTTGTTCATCTTCCTAGTCATTAAAAATCCTCCGGTCAAGATCTTCCATTAAGGATCTTAGATCCAAGACGGAAGTCTTGGCTTGAGGGTTGTTTCGCCATTAGACCCATTTTAATTTTTGTTATTTTATTTACGCTTTTTTTATTTTCGCATTTATTTTTATTTCCGTTTTTTTTATCCGAATATGTTTTAGCGTTCTGTATTTTTTATTTTATTTTATTTTATTTTTTTGTTATTTTTTATAATTATTTATGTTATATATATATATATATATATATATATATATATATATATATATATATA
>ML270417.1:0-30246 GCA_005239495.1 Nicotiana undulata | reverse complement strand
GAGTAGCTAAACCCATAGCTAGGGTTGTGACCCAACCCTAGTGTGGGTATTTGATGGGTGTTTGATTTAGGGCTTGTTTGTGAATGGGCTAGTGATATTTAGCCTAGTTCTTTCTAGAAATCGAGAATTAATGGTTGCAAATATTGATTCATGCCTAAATGACTTAGTCTCTACTTGAGAAAGTGGGACTAAGTCTAGGAAAACTAATCTAACAAGGAATTGGGGTGAACTCAAGAAATTGATAGCCCAAATTAAAGGGTTAAACCTAGAGATAGTAATACCCGATTAGAGCTAATATAACTTGATTTGTATGAATACCCATTTGGAATTGAGAAAGCCAAATTGGGCAAAATCACTCAAACTACCAAGAGGTATAGAGTGAGTACGCGGGTGTGATAACTATTTTACAATCCCAGTAAATCAAGCTTGCCCTAGATTTTACAACCTGTTAGATAACCACCTAGGTAGAAGTCACGACTCTAGTCCTTTTAAACACTTGAAAAACCCAAAACAAAAATATTGTCCTTAGCTTTATTAACTGCAATCAGTAGAGTAAAGATAGAAGAGAATATCAACTAAATTTGTGGAATTGCAATTAGAGATAAAACTCTCACTTAGATAAACCTAATTCCAATTATTAACTACATGTAGATTTGATCCCGACCTTAGTTGGGTAATTATTGCATCGACCTCCTCGCTACTCAATAATAGTGTGGGTTTGGACTCAATCAATGAGGCACCGCTGAACCCACCAGAATGACAATGTCTCTTGTCAGACCCCTGAACTCCCTGTGAAAAAACCATCTCGACTCGTCTGGCGACGTTGGGAGCCGCCTAAAAAGAAATCTCACTATCAATCTCCATAGACATCTTCAATCTGATAGGATGAGCAAGTCCGTCAATAATCCCCCTCACCCTCTCTCTCTCTCTCTCTGTCTCTCTCTCTCTTAGTGGGAACCACAAGAAGAGAAAGATGGGCAAAATCCACAAAACGGGTCTCACACTGAGTAATAGTCATACTTCCCTGCTAGAGACGCTCGAACTGACGGCGGTGCTCCGCTCTTTAGGTGCTATGCAAAAACTTCTCTTTGAAGAGCTGAGAGAGCTGGTCCCAAGTAAGATCAGGCGACCCAAATGATATGGTCAACAAATAATCTCTCCACAATTTCTTGGCGGAACTAGTCATTTGAAATGCAGCAAAGTCGAACCCATTGGTCTCTAATATACCCATGTTCCGAACTACCTCATGACAGTTAACAAGATGATCTTGGGAATCCTTTGACGTAGAACCAGTAAAAAGGAAAGGGGAGAGCTTGGTAAACCTATCCAATCTCCACAAGGCCTCAGAAGACATAATTGATCCATTACCGGTCTGTGCCGCAGCAACTGGCTGAACTACTCCAAATGGATGAGTTGCTGGAGTCTGATACTAGGGAGCCATCTACTCCGGAGTTTGAGTAGCAGGAGTCTAGGCTCCTCCTCCAGCCAGAGAGACGGCTAGTGCCATGGAAAATGCGCCAGTATGATCCACACTCTCTATAAGGCCCACCAAACAGACCAAAGCATCCTTTTATGAGCCACACTCATAATTATGTGGTCGACAGAAGGAAGATTCAGAAAATGTAAGTTTTGGGCTAAATGATGAGCGCTGGCCGTAGCTGAAATGTGCGACCGTGAAAGTTCATGTGCGGCCTCCAATGAAATTATGCAGACCACGATGACTAAGATTCAGAGACTTGAAAATTGAGCAAAAGAGAGAAATGTGGTCCGCACCAGAATTGTGCTGCCGTGATCGACATTATGCGGTCCGCATGGTGAAGAATCAGAGAGTCGATTTCAAGCTAAACTCAAGAAAGTGCGGACCACATCACTTTTACGCGGCCGCATAATCTAGAGCGCGACTGCACTTGAAATTATGTGCTCTGCAAAAGCTCAGCTCAACCCAGATCCAAAAAAGAAGAACGCATACCACATCAAAATTATGCGGTCGGGAAAGAAAGAGTGTGGTCGCACATAGAATTATGCGGCCCCACAACCTCCATAGGGGCATTTTTGTCAGATATTTTTAGCTTAGTATAAATAGAACTTTTTGTCATTTTTAAGTTATATTCTGTTTTGTATGAGCACGTGAGACGGCTGGGTTTTCTGGTTTGGGAAAATTTTTACTAGATTCACTTCTTACGATTAGATTTTAATTCTTTAATTTCATATTATGGATTTTATCTTCATTTCATCTTCAATTTCTGTTATTTCCATGAGTAGCTATACCCATAGCTAGGGTTGTGACCCAACCCTAGTGTGGGTATTTAATGGGTGTTTGATTTAGGGCTTGTTTGTTATTGGGTAAGTGATATTTAGCCTAGTTCTTTCTAGAAGTCAAGAATTAATGGTAGAAAACATTGATTTGTGCCTAAATGACTCAGTCTATACTTGGGAAAGTTGGACTAAGTCTAGGAAAATTAAGTTATCAAGGAATTGGGGTGAACTCATCAAATTGATACCCTCAATTAAAGGGTTAAACCTAGAGATAGTAATACCTGGCTTTAGATAATATCACTTGATTTGTATGAATACCTATTTGGACCTGAGAAAGCCAAATTGGGAAAAATCACTCAAACTACCAAGAGGTATAAAGTAAGTACGCGGGTGTAATAGCTATATTACAATCCCAGCTAATCAAGCTTGCCCTATATTTTACAACCCGTTAGATAACCACCTAGGTAGAAGTCACGACCAGAGTCCATTTAAACACTTGAAAAACCCAAAACAAAAATATTATCCTTATCTTTATTAATTGCAATCATTAGAGTAAAGATAGAACTAGAATATCAACTAAATTTGTGGAAGTGCAATTAGAGATAAAACTCACATCTCACTTAGATATAAACATAATTCCAATTATTTACTCCCTATAGATTCGATCCCGACCTTAGTTGGGTTATTACTGCATCGACCTCCTCGCTACTCAATAGTAGTGTGGGTTTTGACTCGATCAATGAGGCACCGATGAACCCACCGGAATGACGAGGTCTCTTGTCAGGCCCTTCAACTCCTTGTGAAAGAACCATCTCGACTCGCATGGCGACGTTGGGAGCCGCCTGAAAAGAAATCTCACTCTCAATCTCCATAGCCATCTACAATCAGATAGGATGAGAAAGTCGGTCAATAATCCCCCTCACCCCTTCTCTCTCTCTCTCTCTCTCTCTCTATCTCTCTCTCTCTCTCTCTTTCTCTTTCTCTCTCGGTGGGAAGCAGAGGAAGAGCATGGCAGGCCATATCCACAGAACGGGTCTCATACTGAGTAACAATCATACTACCCTGCTAGAGACGCTCCAGGTGATAGGCAGAAACTTCTCTAGGAAGAGCTGAGAGAACTGGTCCCAAGTAAGAGCAGGTGACCCAGATGATATGGTCAACAAATAATCTATCCACCATTTCTTGGCGGAACCAGTCATATGAAATGCAGCAAAGTCGACCCCATTGGTCTACAATATACCTAGGTTCCGAAGAACTTCATGACATCTATCAAGATGTTCCTGGGGATTCTTTGAAGTAGCACCACTAAAATGGACTGGTAAGATCTTGGTAAACCTATCCAATATCCACAAGGCCTTAGAATACATAGTTGCTCCATTATTGGTCTGCGCCGCAGCAACTGGCTGAACTACTCCGACTGGATGAGCTGCTGGAGTTTGATACTGGGGAGCCATATGCTCCGGAGTGTGAGTAGCAGGAGTCTGGGCTTCTCCTACATCAAGAGAGACGGCTAGTGCCATGAGAAATGCGCTAGTCTGAGCCACACTCTCCATAAGACCCACCAAACAGACCAAATCATCCTGAAGCACTAGGGTGGCAATAAACCCCTCTAGGACCTGAGCAGTCCCGGTAGGAACGGTCGGAGCTGGAACCTCATCATCAAACTCTACCTGAGTCTCCACGGCTAGGTCTGCTACACGGGTTCTAGGATGAGCCCTGCCCCTGCCTCGGCCTCTGGCATGGCCTCGACCTCGATCTCTGGCACGGCCTCGGCCTCGACCTCTGCATATCGTAGGAGCTGCTATTAGAGGCTCTAGTTGCTGCTAAGATGAAGAAGAAGTAGGCTTTCTCGCCATCTGTGAGAGAATAAGAGTAGGAGAGTTCAATTAGTATTGAGAAAACAAAGTCGCACGACATAGATGAATAAAAGTGAAATTTGTTCCTAAACTTTATAGGCTTTGGGAGGTAAGTACAGATGACTCCGTACCGACCCCTCAGACTCTACTAAGATCGTTCGTGAACTGTGAGACCTTAGGCAACCTAGTGCTCTGATACCAACTTGTCACGACCCGGAATCCGAACCGTCGGGACCGTGATGATGCCAAACATTACAATTGCTAGGCAAGTCAATGTTAGAGGTTTATTAGCCAATTATTTACATTTTGGTGATTAACAAAAGCAAAATATGACAAGTCGAGATGAACGCGGAAATATATAAGTAACAACTTTGATTATATACCATTACTACCCAGAATCCAGAGTCCCAATTCACGAACATACTAAGATTTTTACTACTAGTATATGTGCGAAAGAAAAATACCACTGGTTTCGAATTAAGGAAAATAATAAGGTATGGTGTATATAAGGAGATGCCAGGGCCTGCGGATGCCAACAGGACTACCTTGGGTCTCCTTGCAAGTGAATCCTACATCCAGCCTCTCGATCAACCCGAACTTGCTCCAAAATATGCACAGGAAGTGTAGAGTGCAATATAAGTACAACTGACTCCATGTACTAGAAAGTGACGAGCCTAACCTCGACGAAGGAGTGACGAGGCTACGGCAGGACACTCACAATATAATCTTCATACAATATATAATAAAGGCAGAAAGGAACATAGAATAAATTGAAACAGTAACTTGCAAGAAGTAACTACAGCTTTCAAAGTATTTCATCAGTGTTCAGCTATTACCAATCCTTAAGTGCAATTTAAGACTATCGTACAGCTAAAATAGTAAAGGAAAAGAATAAACATATAGGTTGTTGCGGCGCAACTTGATCCTACCGTACATATCATATTCCTCACTTATTTCATCTTATTAACATAAACAACAAAATAAAAATAAAAGTGTTTTGGCGTGCAACCTGATCCAACCATATCACAATAATCACAACCAAAATGCACCCTTATTACACCATAATCCACCCTTATTACACCTGTTGCGGCGTGCAACCCGATCCCACCGTACATATCATTTCACCCCTATTCCTCCTCAATATATCACCCTTATTCCACCCGTTGCAGCGCGCAACCCAATCCCGCCATGTCAGTATCAGTTATTCAGTAAGTACAAAAATTTCACAATTCAAATCACATAACCCTTCACAAGGCTTAACTTCAAACCAAAACAATTAGGAAGTTTGTACATTATGAAAATTTACACAACTAATACTACTTTGCGAGACCAATCTAGAATATAGCATGAACGTAACAATAACTAGCTCAAGCAAATAATAGGAGAAACGAAGCTACGAAATAACTAATACCTTCAACAAAGAGAAGCAATGTCTATTAAGTATCAACTAGGCATGAAAATACAAGTAAAACATGTAATAGTTAAGGCAGGGAAAGAGACAATATGAGAAGAACGGGAAAGAAACAGGCAAAAACAGATAAATTGGCGGTGCATAAGTACTCGTCACCTCACATATACTCCGCTCACATGAATTTCACATAGCAAATAAGTCAAGGGTTCCTAATCCCCCGAGTCAAGGTTAGACACAACACTTACCTCGCTCCACAGGCCACACAATGCTCAATTACCGTTTTTCCACTAGTATCCACCTCCAAACCACTCGTATCTAGCCACAATTAACTCAATAACATCAAATATTGCAAAACGAATAAATTACAATGCATAAATTTTTATTTCCCAATCTTTCCCCCAAAAAGTCAAAAATCGACCCCGGGTTCGCTTGGTCAAAACTCGAAGTTCGAAACAAACTCGTTCACCCGTTCACCCTTGAGCTATATTGTATAATAAGTTTTGAAATCCGACCCCAATTTGACGTCTAAATCCCAATTCACAAAAATCCATAATTATACCCGAACCCCGAATTTCTACCATGGAAATCTTTGATTTTAGGTTGGAAATTCATGAAATGTGACGGGAAATTAATGTAAAGTGGGTTAGGATCACTTACCAAAGTTTTGTGAAAGAATTGATCTTGGAAGAATCGCCACTAGGGTTCTAAGATTTGAAAATTTTGAAATGAATCAAAAATCCTGTCTAAGTCTCTTTTCATCACCTGCAGATGTCGCATTTGCGATATGCGAAGGAGGCATTGCAAATGCGAACCCCTTCTCATTTCTTCATTGTTTGCAAAACCAGGGAAATGTTTGCAAATGTGAAAACTTGATGACCGCAGATGCGACACAATTGTCGCAAATACGAAGGCTACCCTCCAATACCAATTTCGCAAATGCGAAGTTTATTTCGCAATTGTGAAACCTGTGTGGCCCAACTCCTCTTCACAATTTCGATGAGAAGCTAGCAAATGCGAATCTATCAGAGATCGCAATTGTGATGCCTGATTCATAAGTGCGAGATCACAGGCCTGCAACAAAATCAGATACACCAGCAAATTTTTCTAAGTTCAAATCACTTTGTAGATTATCCAAAACTCACCCGAGCCCTTGGGGCTCCAAACCAAACATGCACGCAAGTCTAAAAATATCATACAAACTTTCTTGTGCGACAAATGGCCAAAATAACACCTAGAACTACGAATTGAACCCCATATCACATGAAATTTTCAAGAAAACTTTGAAATTCCTATTTTCACAACAGGAAGTCCGAATTACGTCAAATAAATTTCGTTTTCATCAAATTTCACAGATAAGTAATAATTATGGTATTGGACCTATACCGTGTTCTGGAACCAAAATACGGACCCATTATCCAAAACGTCAAAATTTTTAGGCAAGTACTTAAATATCATAAAGCTTTCAACTTTAAAATTTTGACATAGTCCGATATCTCGGGCTAGGGACTTCTTATTTTGATTCTAGGCATACGCCCATGTCCCAAATCATGGTACGGACCAACTGGTACCGTCAAAGTACGAATCCGGGTCCATTTACCAAGAATGTTGATCGAAGTCAACTCAAACGAAGTCTTAGGCTTAACATAAAAGCTTTCCAGAAAGGCTAGAACATAACTTTTAAAGGTTTCGAATCACATAAATATGTTTAAATTGTAAGATGACCTATCGGGTCATCACAGTAGGTAGTCATGGTTCTTGAGATCGCAAGGAAGAGAAGGAAAATGGTATGGTAAACATAAGATATAGTGGAGAGCCTTGACTAAAGACAAAACGCAGGAGTTGGGGACTAAGTTGCTGACTATATGTCCTTGGAGGAGTAGTGGGCGCCACGAATGCGCATTGAATTAGGAAAGATACTAGAGAGGTATTATGAGTGTTGAAGGATTACTCGAGTGATCACAAAGGAGAGTGGTGGAGTAGAGAGGTCCAAGGAAAAGTGGAAATAAAAAAACGTGACATATTTGAAGGTAGTGGAAAACATGGATGAATAGGAGAAGAGGACAACTAGGTAATGGTATAACATGACTAAGAAGAAGGCGAAGTTAGCAGTACAGTGGCTAAGACTATATCATTTGGTCGTTTGTATGAAGAAATTAAGGGCGAATCGGAGATAAGAGGTTGTTCAGGATAGCCAAAGTTAGAGAAAGGATGGCACCCTTACTTGGATCAAGCGAAGTACATCAGGACAAAAAAGATAGAGTATTGTTGGATGAGGGACATATATGTGGCGGAGGTGGAAAACTTACTTCCATGGTCTCTTGAACGAGGGGGAGGGGGCAGAATCATTATGCTGGGGAATATGGAATCCTCCAAGATTCATTGTGAATTTGGGTATTGTAGGCGAATTAGAGTTGAGGAGGTCGAGGGCTCTATGTGTAAGATGAGTAGGGGAAAAGTGATCGGACCAGATGAAACCCAAGTGGAGTCTTGGGAGAGTGCGGGCAGGGCAAGCTTGGAGTGACTCACTAGGTTTTAATGTCATTTTAAAGACGAAAATGTTGCCCTCAGAATTAATGTGGAGTAAGATGGTTCCTTTGTACATGAACAAGGGTAATATCAAAAATTGCAATAATTATCGGGGAATAAAGTAGCTCAGCCACACTATAAAAGTATGGGAGAGGGTGGTGGAGCAGAGGGGTAAGAGGAGTGTGTCTATTTTGCGAAAACTTATTCGGGTTTATGTAGGGGTGTTTGACTACAGAAGCTATTCACCTACTTAGAAGATTGATGGAGGAGTATAGGGAGGGGAAGAGGGACCTGGATATGGTATTCATCAACATAGAAGAGCCTACGATAAAGTCTTGAAGGACATCTTGTGGAGAAGTTTGGAGGATAGAGGTGTACTTGTTGCTTATATTAGGGAAATTAAAGACATGTGTACTGGATATAAGAACCGATCGAGGATAGTGGCAGGGGACTCGAACCACTTCCCTATCATGATGGGGTTTCATAGAACGACCCGGGCGGTCGTTACGTAGAACATGCATTATTTTCACTATTTTTGCCTTGTCATAGCTTGGTTAGACTGTTCATGATGTGTTAGAGTTGGTTAGTTCGGGTTCTGAGTGGTTATAGAAGGAATTGGGACACGTAGTCTCTAAAAGTAGCCTTAGAGTTGGAAAAGTCAACTAGGAGTTTACTTAATGGTAAACAACCTCATAATGCGGATTTTATTGCTCGGATAGGTTCGTTAGGTGATTTGGGACTTAGGAGTATGTTCAAAATGTTCTTGTGATGTCCGGTGTAGAATTAAGCTTGAATTGGCGAAAGTTAGTTTTTGGTGATTTCCAGTCGGTAGTGGAAAATAGGCTATCAGGGTCGGAATGGAATTTTGACAGTTGGGACAGGTTCGTAATGTCATTTAGGATATGTCTGCAAAATTTCTTGTATATCGGAGTTGTTTTGGATAGTTTTGGCATCATTGGTGGAATTTAGAAATTTTGAAGTTCATAGGCTTGAATTCGATGTGATTTTGTTGTTTTGATGTTATTTTGGGTGTTCCGAAGGTGAAAATAAGTTATGAATGAATATTTAGGATGTGTTGGTATATTTTTTTGAGGTCCCGAGGGCCTCGAGTGTGTTTCGGGTGGTTAACAGACCAACTTTTGGCTTGAAAACTTTGCAGATTTTGTTGGTCTGAAGTTTCTGGTTTCCTTCTACGCGATCGCGGGAGGAAGTGTGCGATCGCGTAGGTCTAGCTGGGGAAGGGCCGAGTTTTGTTAATCTCGATCACGTGAAGGGGATCTCGATCGCGTGGGTTGAAGAAGTTGTTCAGTGCAATCGCGTAGAGTTGAAAGGCGCGTGAGGAAGGGGGTCCGGTTGTTCTTCACGATCGCGTGAGATGGTTCACGATCGCGTGAGTATGAGTCGTGGTGCATCGCGAGCACGGGGTGTCATTTGCGATCGCGTAGGGTAAATATTTGATGCAGCAGAGTTGTTCTCCGCGATCGCGACTGGACGTCTGCGATCGCATAGAGGGAATCACTGGGCAGAAAGTTTAAGTTCAAAAACGAGGGTTTTTAGCCATATTTCAAAATACCATTAGAGAGCTCGGGAGAAGGAGCTTTTTGGAGAGATTTTCAATGGGAATCTTGTGGTAAGTTTTCTTCAATCACTTTTAATCTAATTTCACGAATTAGTATTGATTTTACCATGTAAATTGAGGAATCAAAGTGGAAATTAGGGAAAATGGGAAGAAAAGTTTGGTAATTCTTTTGATGATTTGAATTGGCATTTGAGGTCATATTTTGATAAATTTGATATGGGTAGACTCGGGGAAGGACAAGGATTCCAGTTTTGTAAATTTAATCGAATTCCAAGACGTGGGCCCGATTGTCGGGTTTGACCAATTTCGGGATGTTTGAGTATTTTTTATAAATTTTGATCGGGTTTCATTCCTTAGCATATTATAATGGTATAAATCTAATTGTTGGTAGATTTGGAGGGTTCGAAACCCCAAATTATCTGTTATTTGATGTTAATTAAGGTGACGCACTTTCCAAGTGACGGGCATGCAAGCGTACACCCAATATTTGTGGGGCTCATCCCTTGGCACTACCTAATGGTCAACTCAGGCTGATACTTGTACTGTGAAGGTTGCATTTACCTTGAACGTATTAGAAATCATGTTAAGTATAAATGTTAAGGCTTCACGCCAATATGTTCAGACCGGAATGGTCGATTGTTGCTGTCTCTATCTGCGAATTTGTTTTTTCATGTACTCAGTCCTGTTATAGTATATGCTTCATGCCTCAGTCTCAGAAGTTGCTAGTTTATTTCTATATTATCATTGTTTTGGGCTGATTGTTCTATTTGAGAGCATTGTGAGTGTGACTGGAAAGTATTGACTGAGTAAGGCTTGGAGCCTGGTTTTGAGACAGTTACGAGGTCAGACTGCATACCGCAACGATCCCTGAATCATTCCTTCGTTGGCTTGGTATAGTGCTTGGGCTTACAGGAGTCCCTCCGGAGTCATTACACCCCCAGTGAGCGCAAAAATATTAAGGGATGGGTTTTCCCTGGGCGTGGATCTTGCTCGAAGCTATTGATATATATTGAGGGATGGATCTTGTCCGAGTGATATGTTCCAGAGATGGATCTTCTCCGTGGGGCTGGACTGGCCTTTTCTTCAGTACTCGGTGACTACGTCACTTGTGTTTATGCATAATCCGGAATGGACCTTCCCTAGGCCTGAAGGCTAATTCTAGTACTGAGTGGACTTCCTTGTGAGAGTAGGGATACTGTGTACATATCGTTTCTGATTCTTTATGATCATATGCTGTTATGTAGAGTGTACAAACATAATTTGGTGCATATTTCTTATTTTTCTGCCATATTATTGTCATGTTCAAGATATATATTGCTGTTTATAAACATTGGAGGTTTAGCCCGTCACTACCTCTCACCCCATAGTTTGGTTTCGTTACTACTGAGTTGGTGTACTCACGTTACCACCTGCACCTTTTGTGCAGATCCAGGTACACCAGGACTTGGCTCTGGTCATGGAGTAGCTGCAGTTTCAATCAGAGTTGTCGAGGTAGCAGCTGACGCCCGTGATCTCGTCATCCCTTTCCTATTCTACCGTCGTTATTTAATTTTCAGACTATGTTGGTCATTCCTCTTTTAGTTACATTATGTATTAGAAGCTCATGACTGTGGGACACTGGATCCGGGATTTGTTGGATTTGAATTTTGTTCATAAATGACTTTAACTTCAGATTTCTTATTGTTATTATCTTCAGACTTATTAAAAGAAAATTGTATTTCACTGGTAAGTGGACCTAGTTTAGATATAAATGGGTGGCTGGCCTGGTACAACGAGAGGCGCCATCACGACTCCAAAAATGGGTCGTGATAAGTTGGTATAAGAGCCCTAGGTTGAATAGGTCTCACCAGTCATGAGCAGGTTTAGTAGAGTCTTGCGGATCGGTATGGAGACGTCTGTACTTATCTTCGAGATGCTACAGAACCCTTAGGAAAAATTCCATGTTTGTTGAATTATGTCGTGCGACTCTGTTGAATTGTGGAACTAAACTTATGTTATTTTCATTCCCTCACAGATGGTGAGGACTCGTGCTACCGATAGTGGTGATCAGAAACCAACAGGACCAGCCATAGGTCGAGGCCGTGGTCGAGGCCGTGGCAGAGGGAGGGGTGTAGCCCGCTCAGCCGGGGAAGCACCTGTGGACCCTCCCATTGCTATGGATCAGGTCCCTGCAGCTGAGATTACATCGGCGCAGGCTCAGGCACCAGCAGTGCCCATTGTGATACCGGGTCTTCAGGAGACCCTAGCCCAGATCTTGATGGTGTGCACCAACTTGGCACAGACCGTCGATATGTCCACTACTTCCACTATTTCTCAGGCCGGGGGAGGCATTAAGACTCGAGCTGCCCGGACACCTGAGCAGATCACCTAGAGATTTCAAACACCGGGGGCAGTTCCAGTGCAGCCAATTGTTCCAGTACAGGATTATGTGGTCCCAGCTTTAGCTGATGATGGGCAGCGTATGTGGGAGAGGTTCAGCAGACTCCGACCTCCGACTTTTAGTTGTACAGAGGGCGAGGATGCCCAGGCCTTCTTCGACAAGTTTCAGAGGATACTACGCACAATAAGGATATTAGAGGCCAGTGGGGTTCCATTTACTACCTTCCACTTTTCAGGAGCTGCACTAGCTTGGTGGGAGGCCTACGAGAGGCGTAGACCCGCTAATGCAGCGCCCCTTACATGGCACCAGTTCTCCATTCTCTTTTTGGAGAAGTATATACCACAGTCCCACATAGAAGAGCTACGCAGAGAGTTCGAGCAGTTGCGTCAGGGAGACATGACCCTGACGCAATATGAGATAAGGTTCTCTGAGTTAGCCCGTCATGCAATTTGGCTAGTCCCCACATACAGAGAGAGGATTTGAAAGTTTGTTGATGGTCTCACTTACCAGCTACGGATTTTTCTGACCAGGGAAAGGGTAGATGGCGCTTCTTTTGAGGAGGTAGTTGACATAGCGAGGGAGATTGAGTCAGTGCGCCGCCAGGAGCGTGTAGAGAGGGAATCTAGGAGGCCTCGAGGATCTGGTAGCTATGGTGGTGTTCACTCGCGAGGTCAGTCTCAGCATAGTAGAGGCCGTCCATTTAGGCCTCCTCAGTCAGCTCGTCCAATTTACAGTGGTGCTTAATCAAGACACGGTCCCCGTAGCTTCCACCCGGGCCGTCCATCATTCAGTGCACTTCCAGCCTAGAGCTCATCCCGGCCACCATCAGTTCAGGGTTTTTCAGCACATAGCTCTTCTAGCAGCTACTCTGGTTCTAGGGGTTCTATTCAGTCCCCATCGTCATTTGCTGAGAGGGGTTGCTTCGAGTTTGGGGATCCGGGTCACATCAAGAGGTATTGTCCCTGCCTTTCTGGTAGTTTATTTTAGCACAAGAGCCAGCCTCCAGCTTCAGCACTAGTTTCTACACCACCCGCTCAGGAAGCCAGGGGTGGAGGCCAGTCAGTCAGAGGCCACCCTAGAGGGGGAGGTCAATCAGGTGGAGGACAAGCCCGTTTCTATGCACTTCAAGCCAGACCAGATGCCAAAGCTTCAGATGAAGTGATTATAGGTATTATCTCAGTCTTCCACTTAGATGCTTCGGTATTATTTGATCCTGGTTCCACGTATTCATATGTTTCACCATACTTTGCATATTTCTTGGATACGCCCCGTGAGTCCTTGATTTCGTCTGTTCATGAGTCGACTCCGGTGGGGGATACTGTTGTGGTGGACAGGGTGTTCCGGTCTTGTGTTATATCTATTGCGGGTTTAGAGACCCAGGCAGATCTATTATTGCTTAGCATGGTTGACTTCGATGTGATTTTGGGCATGGATCGGCTATCTCCATGCCATGATGTTCTTGACTGTCATGCCAAGATCGTGACCTTAGATATGCCCGGAGTTCCGAGGATTTAGTGGAGAGGTTCAGTGGAGTATGTGCCTTGTAGGGTGATTTCCTACCTGAAGGCTCAGTGCATGATTGGGAAGGGATGTGAGTCTTATCTGGCTTTTGTGAGGGATGTTAGTAGTGAGACTCCTTCTATTGATTCTGTTCCTGTGGTCCGCGAGTTTCCAGACGTATTCCCTACAGACCTGCCAGGCATGCCACCTGACAGGGATATTGATTTTGGTATTGACTTGTTACCATATACCCAGCCTATCTCTATCCACCTTACTGCATAGCCCCAGCAGAGTTGAAAGAATTGAAAGAGCAACTTCAGGAACTCCTAGATAAGGTGTTTGTTCGGCCTACTGTGTCACCTTGGGGTGCACCAGTGTTGTTCGTGAAGAAGAAGGATGGTTCTATGTGTGTGCGTATTGACTATATGTAGCTGAACAAGGATACGGTGAAGAACCGATATCCTTTTCCTCGTATTGATGACTTGTTTGATCAACTTCAGGGAGCTAGGGTTTTCTCCAAGATTGACTTGAGGTCTGGGTACCATCAGCTGAAGATTCGGGATTCTGATATTCCGAAGACTGCTTTCAGGACGAGATATGGTCATTACGAGTTTCTGGTTATGTCATTTGGGCTGACAAATGCCCCATCCGCGTTCATGCATTTGATGAACATCGTGTTTCAGCCTTACCTTGATTCATTCGTCATTGTGTTCATTGATGATATCTTGGTGTATTCTCGTAGCCAGTAGGAGCACGCTCAGCATTTGAGGGTTGTGTTGTAGAGGTTGAGGGAGGAGAAACTTTATGCAAAGTTCTCCAAGTGTGAGTTTTTGCTAGGTTCGATAGCTTTCTTGGGGCACGTAGTGTCTAGTGAGGGTATTCAGGTGGATCCAAAGAAGATTGAGGCAGTGCAGAGTTGGCCCAGAACGTCCTCAGCTACACAGATTAGGAGTTTCCTTGGGTTGGCGGGTTATTATCGTCATTTTGTGGAAGGATTTTCTTCTATTGCTTCACCACTGACTAGATTGACCCAGATGGGTGATCCATTCAGATGGTGTTATGAGTGATAGGAGAACTTTCAGAAGCTCAAGTTAGCATTGACTACAACTCTGGTATTGGTCTTGCCTACTGGTTCAGGTTCTTACACAATCTATTGTGATACTTCTAGAGTTGGCTTGAGAGCGGTTCTGATGCACGACAGTAGGGTGATTGCCTATGCATCCAGACAGTTGAAGGTGCACGAGAAGAATTATCCAGTGCACGATCTTGAGCTAGTATCCATTGTTAATGTTTTGAAGATTTGGCGTCACTATTTGTATGTGGTGCAGTGTGAGATTTTCACTGACCATCGTAGCTTGCAGTATCTGCTGAAGCAGAAGGATCTGAATTTACGTCAGAGGAGATGGTTGGAGCTTCTCAAGGATTATGACATCACCATTTTATAACATCCCGGGAAGGCCAATGTAGTGGCCGATGCCTGAGTCGCCGAGCAGGGAGTTTGGGGAGTCTAGTCTATCTTTCAGCAGTAGAGCGACCCTTGGCACGTGATGTTCAAGCCTTATCAGGGAAGCTTGTGAGATTGGATTTGTCAGAGCCTCAGCGGGTATTAGCTAGCATGTCTTCCCGGTCTACTCTCTACGATCAAATTAGAGCGCGCCAGTATGATGACCGGCACTTATTAGTTCTGCAGGACAGGGTCCGTCGAAGTGATGCCAGGGATGTGACTATTGGTGATGATGTGGTTATGAGGATGCAGGGCCGTATTTGTGGGCCCAATGTAGATGGGATTCAAGAGTTGATATTAGCAGAGGCCCATAGCTCTCGGTATTCTAACCATCCGGGTGCCGCGAAGATGTACCAGTCCTAAGACAACAGTATTGGTGGAGGCGGATAAAGAGCGATATTGTTGAGTATGTAGCACGGTGTCTCAACTTCCAGCAGGTCAAGTATGAGCACCAGAGACAAGGTGGATTGCTTCAGGAGTTAGTTATTCCGTAGTGGAAGTGGAAGCGGATCACCATGGAATTTGTAGTAGGGCTTCCACGAACATGGAAGGGATTTGTTGCTATTTAGGTCATTGTGGATCGATTGACCAAGTCTACGCATTTCATTCCTGTCAGTACTACATATACTTTGGAGAGATTAGCTGGCATTTAAATCAGGGAGATTGTCCGATTGCAAGGAGTCCTTGTTTCTATCATTTCTGACAGAGGTACTTAGTTCGCATCTCAGTTTTGGAGGGTCGTGCAGAGGGGTATGGGTACTCAGGTAGAGTTGAGCACAACATTTCATCCTCAGACCGACGGGCAGTCAGAGTGGACTATTCAGATCTTGGAGGACATGTTGCGTGCTTGTGTGATTGATTTTGGTGGCTTGTGGGATCCGTTTACGCCACTAGCAGAGTTTGCATATAATAACAGCTACCAGTTTAGTATTCAGATGGCGCCGTATGAGGCTTTATATGGTAGGAGTTGTAGATCTTCGGTTGGTTGGTTCGAGCCCGGTGAGGTAAGCTATTAGGCACAAATTTGGTTCAGGATGCGTCGGAGAAGGTATAGGTTATTCAGGAGCGACTTCACACGGTGCAGTCCAAGCAGAAGACTTATGCGGACTAGAAGGTCCAGGATGTGTCTTATATGGAGGGTGACAAGGTACTGCTGAAGGTATCACCCATGAAGGGTGTTATGAGGTTCGGGAAGAGGGGAAAGTTGAGTCCCCGGTTTATTGGTCATTTTGAGGTGCTTCAGAAGGTTGGAGAGGTGGCTTATAGACTTGCCTTGCCACCCAGCTTGTCTAGTGTTCATCCGGTATTCCATGTACCGATGCTCCGGAAGTATGTTGGCCACCCGTCTCATGTTGTGGACTTCAGCACAGTTCACCTCGAGGATGATGTGTCATATGAGCTTGAGCCAATGGCTATTTTGTCTCACGAGTTTAGAGAGTTGTGGTCCAAGAACATAGATTCAGTTAAGGTTCAGTGGAGAGGTCAGTCAATGGAGGAGGCTACTTGGGAGACCCAACAGGAGATGCGGAGAAGATATCCTCACTTGTTTTAGACTCCAGATATGTTTCTAGACCCGTTAAAGGACGAACATTTGTTTAACAGGCGGAGAATGTAACGCCCCGGTCGGTCGTTACGTAGAACATGCATTATTTTCACTATTTCTGCATTGTCATAGCTTGGTTAGACTGTTCATGATGTATTAGAGTTGATTAGTTCGGGTTCTGAGTGGTTATACAAGGAATTAAGACACTTAGTCTCTAAAAGTAGCCTTAGAGTTGGAAAAGTCAAATGGGAGTTGGATTAATGGTAAACAACCTCAGAATGCGGATTTTATGGCTCGGATAGCTTCGTTGGGTGATTTGGGACTTAGGAGTGTGTTCGGAATGTTCTTGTGATGTCCGGTGTAGAATTAAGCTTGAATTGGCGAAAGTTAGTTTTTGGCGATTTCCGGTCGGTAGTGGAAAATAGGCTACCGGGGTCGGAATGAAATTTTGACAGTTGGGACAGGTTTGTAATGTCATTTTTGATATGTCTGCAAAATTTTAGATCAATCGGAGTAATTTTGGGTAGTTTCGGCATCATTGGTGGAATTTAGAAATTTTGAAGTTCATAGGCTTGAATTTGATGTGATTTTGTTGTTTTGATGTTATTTTGGGTGTTCCGAAGGTGAAAATAAGTTTGAATGAACATTTCGGATGTGTTGGTATATTTGGTTGAGGTCCCGAGGGCCTCGAGTATGTTTCGGGTGGTTAACAGACCAACTTTTGGCTTGAAAACTTGGCAGATTTTGCTAGTCTGAAGTTTCTGGTTTCCTTCTACGCGATCGCGGGAGGAAGTGTGCGATCACGTAGATCTAGCTGGGGAAGGGCCGATTTTTATTAGTCGCGATCGCGTGAAGGGGATCGCGATCGCGTGGGTTGAAGAAGTTGTTCAGTGCGATCGCGTAGAGTTGAAAGGCGCGTGAGGAAGGGGGTCCGGTTGTTTTTCGCGATCGCGTGAGATGGTTCGCGATCGCGTGAGTGGGAGTCGTGGTGCATCGCGATCGCGGGGTGTCATTTGCGATCGCGTACGGTAAATATTTGAGGCAGTAGAGTTGTTCTCCGCGATCGCCACTGGATGTCTGCGATCGCATAGAAGGAAATACTGGGCAGAAAGTTTATGTTAAAAAATGAGGGTTTTTAGCCATATTTCAAAACACCATTAGACAGCTCGGGAGAAGGAGCTTTTTGGAGAGATTTTCAGTGGGAATCTTGTGGTAAGTGTTCTTCAATCACTTTTAGTCTAATTTCACGAATTAGTATTGGGAAAAAAGGGAAGAAAAGTTTGGCAATTCTTTTGATGATTTGAATGGGCATTTGAGGTCGGATTTTGATAAATTTGATATGGGTAGACTCGGGGAAGGACAAGGATTCCAGTTTTGTAAATTTTATCAAATTCTGAGACATGGGCCTGGGGTCGGGTTTCATTCCTTAACATATTATAATGGTATAAATCTGATTGCTGGTAGATTTGGAGCACTCGGAGGTCGAATTTAGAGGCAAGGGCACTGCGGTGTAGTATTTTAGCCGGGTTTGAGGTAAGTAATGCTTCCAAACTTGGAACTGAGGATTTGAAACCCTAAGTTATCTGATATTTGATGTTAATTAAGGTCACGCACTTGCCAAGTGACGGGCATGCGGGCGTACACCTAATATTTGTGGCCTGGCTCATCCCTTGGCACTGCCTAATGGTCAACTCAAGCTGATACTTGTACTGTGAAGGTTGCATTTACCTTGAACATATTAGAAATCATGTTGAGTATAAATGTTAAGGCTTCACGCCAATATGTTCAGAACGGAATGGTCGATTGTTGCTGTCTCTATCTGCGATTATTTGTTTTCATGCCTCAGTCTCAGAAGTTGCTAGTTTATTTCTATATTATCATTGTTTTGGGATGATTGTTCTATTTGAGAGCATTGTGAGTGTGACTGGAAAGTATTGACTGAGTAAGTCATGGAGCCTGGTTTTGAGACAGTTACGAGGTCGGACTGCATACCGCAGTGATCCCTGAATCATGCCTTCGTTGGCTTGATATAGCGCTTGGTCGTACAGGAGCCCTTACGGAGTCTTTACACCCCCAGTGAGCGCACAAATATTGAGGTATGGATTTTCCCTGGGCGTTGATCTTGCCCGAAGCTATTGATATATATTGAGGGATGGATCGTCCCTGGACATGGATCTTGTCCGAGTGATATGTTCCGGAGATTGATCTTCTCCGTGGGGTTGGACTGGCCTTTTCCTCAATACTCGGTGACTACGTCACTTGGGTTTATGCTTAATCCGGGATGGACTTTCCCTGGGCCTGAAGGCCAATTCTAGTACCGAGTAAACTTCCTTGTGAGAGTAGGGATACTGTGTACATATCGTTTCTGATTCTTTATGATCATAGGCTGGTATGTAGAGTTTACAGACACAATTTGGTGCATCTTTCTTATTTTTCTGCCGTATTACTGTCGTGTTCATGATATATACTGTTGTTTATAAACATCGGAGGTTTAGCCCGTCACTACCTCTCACCCCATAGTTTGGTTTCGTTACTACTGAGTTGGTGTACTCACGTTACCACCTGCACCTTTTTTGCAGATCCAGGTACACCAGGACTTGGCTCTGGTCATTGAGTAGCTGCAGTTTCAATCAGAGTTGTCGAGGTAGCAGCTGACGTCCGTGATCTCGTCATCCCTTTCCTATTCTACCGTCGTTATTTATTTTTCAAACTTTGTTGGTCATTCCTCTTTTAGTTACATTATGTATTAGCAGCTCATGACTGTGTGACACTGGACGGGATTTGTTGGTATTGAGTTTTGTTCATAAATTGCTTTAACTTCAGATTTCTTATTATTATTATTATTATTATTATTATCTTCAGACTTATTAAAAGAAAAATGGTATTTCACTGGTAACTGGACCTAGTTTAGATATAAATGGGTGGATGGCCTGGTACTATGACATGTGACATCACGACTCCAAAAATTGGTTGTGACATTACGTTTACCCTGACAATGGATGTTCTAACGCACCACATCCAATGTGAGGTGTCGTAGTGCATGTTATTTTCAGATGACATTTTGTTGATTGACGAAATGGGAGGCGGTGTTAACACAAGGTTAGAGATGTGGAGGGAGACCTTAGAGTCTAAAGGTTTCAAGTTGAGTAGGACTACGACAGAATACTTGGAGCTTAAGTTTAGTGGGGTGACTCAGGGAGTGGAAGGAGAGGCGAGGCTTGATTCACAAGTCGTCCCTAGGAAAGGAATTTTTAATTACCTTGGATCTATTATATATGGGGGATTGGGAGATCATTGAAGACGTCACACACATATATTATGACGAGATGGATGAAATGGAGACTTGTTTCTGGTGTTTTTTGTGATAATAAGGTACCCAAAAAAACATTAAAGTAAGTTCTATAGAATTGTTGTTAGAACGACTGTGTTATATGAGGTTGAGTGTGTGCAAGTCAAGAACTCTCATATATAGAAGATGAAGGTAGCAAAGATGAGGACATTCAGATGGATGTGCAGGCACACAAAACTAGAGCGGATTAGGAATGAATTATTCAGGACAATATTGGTGTTACCCCTACTGAGGGATAAGATGCGGAAGATGAGTGTTGATGCCCAATTATTCCCTCATATTTCTCATATATATATATATATATATATATACATATATATGTATATATATATACATATATATGTATATATATATACATATATATATGTATATATATACATATATACATATACCTTCAAAATAGTGCATATGCACCATCACTTGATTTATAAACATATACAAGCATATTGTGACGACTGTGTTTCTGGTGTTTTGTGTATATATATTGGTGTTACCCCTACTGAGGGACAAGATACGGAAGATGAGTGTTGATCCCCAATTTTTCNTTGGAACATCTTGTTCGTTCTTACAACGACTCCATCGGCTTACTCCAACGTTGGATCCAAAACTACACACGGCCTGATTCCTATAAAACCAGGGATATGTAGGCAGCTCAGAAGCTAGAGTGCGGCCTATATCTTTCAAATTACCCTATTCGGTCAAAATCGTTCATCATTTCTTTACCCGACAAGCCTTTCATCCTTCTCGGGTAAAGAGGGGCAGTTGTTGATACTCAATTTTTTCCTCATATTTCTCAAATATATATATATATACCTTCAAAATAGTGCATATGCACCATCACTTGATTTATAAACATATACAAGCATTTTTCATAATTTGCTATAATTTGTAAAGGTTTTTTATAAATTTATTGTTGCATTTATTATATAAATAATTATTAATTGCATCACAAATAATTTCTATGCTGATTTTATCATCTAATTTCGTCATTTACATCCATATCATGTTTTAAATAGTTTTAGCACATTCGTCATAATTATATTTGCATTTTAAAAGCAAAAAATGTACATTTTAGCAATAATAGCCTATATGTACTTATAATTACTTTATTTGTGTCAAAATAATATTTTTATAATATTTTAGTGGTAAATAACTATGTTATTTATTTTTATGCACAAATGATATATTTATTATTTTTTTTTATTTTTTTACAAATTATTTACTAATTTAATTGGGTATTTAAAATCTAGCCCTTTTCTTAATTATTTTTGGACCACCCCATCCCAGCTACTTAAAATCCTAAGACCATCACACCAGCCCAAAATACCCATCCCAAATCAATTAACCCAACTCCTTAAACCCGGACGGTACCCGTCTATTATAACTCGCCCCGGTCACCATTAAATCCCAGCCAAGATCAACGACCCACATCCCTTCTCCCTATTTTAATTAACCAAACCCCTAATCCTATCTCTCATTCACCCAAACCCGCCACCTCTGTATTCTCTCATCTCATTCTCTTCTCCTCTCTAAACCCTAAGCCGTTGTCACCCAAAATCACTCCCCTGATGAGATTCCCTCCTAATATCCTTACCATATTGGCCCCTCCTCCCTACTGGCTACCCGTTTATAGTATCACATAATTGATTGCCTAATATGGCAAGCAGATCTTGCAAGAATTGAACAGAAATTTGTTCAAATCCTTAACTTGCTGCTTATTTCGTTTGTGATCATCACTTGCGCTTTGTAAGTACGATTATTTTCGTATCTCTCACTACTTCGTACTTAACCCTAAGGTTAGGGTTTTCAGATCCTCTTTTGATTCGAACCAAGCTGGTTCAAGCTTTAATTTTAAGTACTATCTCGTCTATATTCGTCTTAGTATGCATAAATTTGCGTATTTTTGTCGATTTCTTTTACTTACCCTAAAGTAGCATTTTTGACCCTAAATTTTAACCAGATATGGTTTGATTATGTGTTTCCTTTTGAATAATTTCTTGTCTATGTTCATCGCATGCAATATGTAGTTGATTGACTTTATTTTCTGTTAATTTTATGAGGTTTACCTAAAAACTAGGGTTTGAGACCTTCCTCGTCTTTACTGATTTTCTGATTGATGCTCTTTTCTTTCTCGTATTTGACTAATAGTTTCCTTATTTTTGTTTCCTTCATTTTTACCTTATTTTTCCCTAAAACTGATTGTTAATCGATTGTTATGTGATTTTCCTTATTCTTTGTAACGACCCGAAAAGTCATTTTGACGCGCGTCGTTCAACGGTTGGAAGTCATAAACATCTTCATTTCAAGTATTATGACTTGTGGTCGGAGTTGAAATTCAGGAAGTTCGGAGTTAAATTGAAAGGAAAATTCTCATTTCAGAAGCCTTAAGTTGGAAGAATCGACTAAGATAGGATTTGGAGTAAACAACCTCTGAATCAGGATCTGAAGGTTCCAGCAGGTTCGTATGATGATTTTGGACTTGGGCGTATGTCCGGATCGAGATTTAGATAACCCGGGGGAGTTTCGGCGTATATTGTGGAAGTTAACATTTTTGAAGGAATTTCCTAGGTTTGGCTTGAAGCGCATTTTAGTGATATAGATGTATGTTTGGGATTTCGAGTCGTAGAATAGCTCCGTATGGTGATTCTGGGGTTGGGATCGCGATCAGAAGTGAATTCGAATGTCCATAGGTTATTTAGAAGTCATTTGGCTAAAGATAGAAATTTGAAGGTTTTTGAGAAAGCCAACTGGAAGTGGAAATTTTGATATCGGGGTTGGAATGTTATTCCGAAAGTTGGAGCAGGTCGGTAATGTTGAATATGACTTCTGTGCAAAATTTGGGATCAATCGAAGGTGATTTGACGGGTTTCGGCATCGAAAGTGGAAGTTTGAAATTTCAAGTTCATAAAGTTTGAATTTTAGTGCGATTCGTGATTTCGACATTGTTTGATGGGATTTGAAACCTCGAGAAAGTTCGTGGGATGCTATGGGACTGAGTCGTGTGATTTGGACGGGGTCCCGGGGGCCTCGGGTGTGTTTCGGGGTGAATTCAGACACTTTTTCTCTGTTTTGCTGCTGCCGTTTCTGGTGCATCTGGTGTTCAATGCGATCGCGTCCCTAATTGTGCGATCGCGGAGAAGAAATTTGAGGGTCTGGAATTTTGGCTTGTGCAATCGCACTTGGAGGTATGCAATCGCATAGAGGAGGATTTTGGGGGCTGATGCATTAGTCTATGCGATCGCAAGTTTAATTGCACGATCGCACAGAGGGAATATTTGAGGCTACATGCTTATGGCTTGTGCGATCGCGAGGTTTAGTGTGAGGTCGCATAGTGTATGTTTTGGGGCTTATGGGACTTGACCTGCGCGAATGCAGGTTCTCTGTCACGAACGCACTGAGTGAAATTGTGAGGCAGCATAGTTGGCCTATGCGATCGCGGAGCATGTTGTGCGATCACATTGGAGGGTCATCTCGGCAGTGTGTTATTTTTAACGAGATTTTGACCATTTTTTTCATTTCTTCACTTGGTATGGGCGATCTTTAGGAGTTTCAAGAGGGGATTTTCACCAAACATCACTAGTTTTGGGGCGTTGTACATCAACTGGAGTCGTCAGAAGGGCTTGGAAGACGATTATGGAATTTCAAAGCGAGGTAAGTCTCCTTTCTAACTTTGTGAGGGGAAAATGTCCCCCTAGGCGAACTAATTAAATATGTGTTACTATTTGGGGGGGCTACATACGCACGAGGTGACGAGAGTCCGTGCGTAGCTACTGTTATGCCATGTCCGGGTAGTCTAGGACCCACTAGCATGCCTTACTTGTTGTACTTGTGATTTTATCCGTGATATTATCGAGTTAGTAATTGAATACTTAGAAAAGTCAGAACTTATCTGCCTTAAATAAATTGAGAAGATGATGGATCCTTCCTTGCATAATTTTGTTCCGGATGAATCAGTGATATCTGAAACCTTATCAAACTTGGCAAATGAATTTTCAGAAATGTTTTAAATACTATCTTCATGTTCACCTAAAGAGAATCTTATCACCCCTTTGAGGAACTTTTTTCCTGACGAAATATGGACTCACTGTGTGAATATGTGTATTTATGGGTGCCTGAGTCGCATGTATGATTCGCGATCAGGATAACCTTATATTTATTTATAACCGCGTCGCATGATCGATACCCGAATGGGGCACATTGATGTATCTATGGTTTGAGTCATTCGACCCTCGGCACTACACAATATATTATTGTTGGTCCGCATCGTTCGACCCTCAGCATTTTGTTTGCGCATGATAAATGGTGAGTATTTCCTGTGATTTAGACATGTTTATCGGCCTAAGTACGTTTTGAGTTGCCATCTAAAAATGAAGAAGGATTATGTGTAATATGTGGAATGATTTGATATTTCTTACCTCTGATTATTATTTAATTGATTATGATACTTAATCTTAGCACCTCACTTGATTATATTGTGCTGACTTATAGCAAGTGTCTAATTCGACCTCTCGTCACTACCTCTCGGAGGTTAGGCGGGATACTTACTGAGTACACGTTGTTTTCGTACTCATTCTACACTTGCTGTGTATTTTGTTGCATAGGTACTTTCATAGCGATGAGGCTGGTTTGGAGACTTAGGCGAGCTGCATCATACGGAGGCGATCCGCAGCCGGCAGAGTCTTCCTCTATGTATTGTAGTTATTTCATTTTAAAGCCCTTGTCCAAATTGTATTTCGGACAATCTTTGTAGCATTTGTACAAATTCTTAGAAGTTCGCTCATGCACTTGTGTCACCGGGTTCTGGGATATTTTATTAAAATGGAGATATTGGACTGTTAATTTTCACCGAATGGATTTTACTTGATTGTTACATGTTAAAGTGGAAGGCAATGATTTCGAAAACGTTAAAAATAGGAAATTAACTCAACTACTAGATGGTTGGCTTGCTTGACAGTGGTGTCCGACGCTATCACGACCTTAATAGATTTTGGGTCGTGACAACATGGTATCAGAGCACTAGGTTCCCTTAGGTTTCATGAGTCATGAGCAAGTCTAGTAGAGTCTTGCGGATCGGTACGGAGACGTCTGCACTTATCTTCGAGAGGCTACAAGGCTGTTAAGAGTACTTCCCTTCTTGATTCCTCATCGTGCGATTTGATTCCTTTAAGGCTTATGCTTATGTTTCTTCCTACTCAATCTTAATGTTATACGTCGCGAAGCGCTTTCTATAAATCGGGAGTTTGAGGGGTTGTAATGGTGCTACGGACATGGTGCAAGATGTTTTCTATGGGTAGTTGATTGGGGTTGTTGTTTTCGCCCTGCAGAAGGATATAATGTTGTCCCAACTTAGTAGTTGTGTTCCTGAGAGCTTGGGGGCTATGCTTAGGTTTTCATGATGCTTACAATTATTTATCGCGCGGTATTGATATGATGGTAGAATTCTTGCCGATATGTCGGGGTAATGAATGACTTGGAGGGAGGTCTTCTCATAGCGTAATTTCGAGATTTCGGTATTTTAGTTCCGGCAAAGGAAGGGCTATTGGACTATGAATGTTCAAGTCTGGGGGATAAAGTAATAAGACTTGGTGTTATCAAGCGAGGTGGAGTGTTCATCGGTGACGTGGTATTGCTGTTTTGATCGAATAGAATGTGTTAAGTTCGCCGGTATTATAGTTCTTCGGTTGCATTGGGTCAGAGTGTTGTGAAGTAGTATTGAATAAGCGGTTGTCATAGATCATGGTGTGTGGTGGTTCAGAATTGAGTAGTTACTTCTAATGGGGACAACTCGAGAAAGATGATCTTCGGAGAGTTTGAAGTTGTGGTGATCTGCTGGTTCAAGGGCTACAAAGAATGATATTGAATTGAGGCCTCAATTGAGAAGCATGCGATGAAGGAATACTTGTGAAAAGTGTCAGGTGGCGGCTAAATCTCTAAATTCGAGGCATCAGAGATGGAAGTCGGGTAGTTGCTTAAAGGAATGAGTTCAACTTAATGGGAGAGTGGCAGTGCAGCCTATGAGTTCAGTGGTAAGACGGCTGCCTACCTTGAGGAGGAGTTGGAGTGATTTGAGAATTTTAGTGGACGGGGATTAGGCCCACGAGCTTAAACTGAAATATTGCAACAGAGAGGAGTTGTTAGGGATAAAGAAGGATGCAATATGGCGGTGAATTTGAAGATGTTGTAGAGCATTTAGTAGATGTCCATGAGGAGCGGATGGAGGGGAAAAGTTGGTGAATGGGAGCAGGCATAGGATGAGGAATTGATGTTGCAGAGAGTGTGCATTTCAGCGTCGTTGGAAGGTGTCAGTTGGTGAGAAGGTTAGTGGTTGTGTGGTTGGAAAGTTTTGCGAGGAATCCTAATGGTTATTCGGTAGGAGGCATAATGTGTGAATGGTGCTAGAGAATTTGAGTATTTGGGGAATGCTAACAGGAGAATTCGGAAAAATTGGACGGATTGGTTGAGCAAGGTCATGTCAACAAAGGAGAAGGGAGCTCAGCAGGGTCTAGAGTGGTGCAAGAGTAGCTTCGGGCTAAGTGGGGGAGTCCCACCACCTGCAGTTGGGTTGTAGGATGGTGTTCTCATGGGGTTGCGGATTGTCGGCGTATTGGAAAGTTAGTACAGCTTAGGGAATTGAGTAAAATGGTGATTTTGCGTGGGATTTAATGAATATGTGCAAAAGTTGGCCCTGTTGGACCAGGGTTACGCTTTGAAAGATGCATGTCATAGGCAAGTTACGTGCTTCGTTGAGAGCATGTTCATGTGCTAGAAGAGCCTTGGAGTTGATTGTATTCGGGGCCAGTCAGAGTGGGTGACTCTCAGCAGTGGTCCTAGTAAATTAGAAAGTTAGAGAATGCGGTGTTTAAGGGTTTCGAGCAGCAGTATGATTAAGAATCAAGCTTTTGTAGCGTAATTTCTGAGAAAGGGAAAATGGTTGGAGTGTTCTATGTTATTTTCAGCATGCAGGATAGTATTGGAGGAGTGGGAGAAATAAACTCCGAGTTGTAGAAAGATTATTAAGAGGGTGTGAGACGGGTTGCGGGATTTAGGCAGCATGGTCTCCTGAATCAAGGTCACTCGGGATGAGTGAGGGTGGAGTTTTCTATGAGTTGAAGGAAGTCACTATTATCTTAGAGGCAATTAAATATGATAAAAAGAAGATAGATTGGTTAGCCTTGGCTGAAATGGCACATGCACGATAGTGATCAGTTCCTTCGGTGTGATTGAGTATGTGTATGGTTTGTGCAGATGTGTGTGGGGCTTGTTGGCCGTCGTAATAGATTTCATTTGGAAGCATTCAAGTGCTATGGCCTTCCAGGTGTAGGCAGATCCCGGAAGGTTTATGGTGGTTCAGACCACTACTTAAGGACTTGCATGTATTGTGATTGTGAGAATTCACTTATGTGTTGTTATGGTTCTCATGAATTAAGGTAAGTAAAAGGTTTCTATATGATGAAGTGTTCACCCTATTAGTGGTTCAGAAGTTATGATGGAATTCGTATGCAATTCCATAGTGGCATGTTAGGTGCAGTAAGTAGTGTGTAACTAGAAGTATGAATAGAGATTTGCGGTTCGGTGTTAACAAGGATGTCATGATCTCGGAGTAGCAAGAACAAGGTATTGGAATGTTTAGAATAAGATGATGTTGTCATCAGTGTCAACTGAGATCGGTGTTTGGTGAAAGAGGCTTTGTATCCTGGTTACGGGTCCTTGAATTGTTTTACAGCCTTAGGGTGGTCGGTGGTATGGATGTGCATACTTGTTACCTTGTGTGGAAGGCCGTGGAAGCATGACCGCAGGAAGATTGTATAAGTGTGACGTGTAGTCACGTGATTGGTTGAAGAATTAGACCAAGTATAAAGGAGTGTAATATTGCTTAATTGAGAATTTATGCCTGGAAGGCGTTCAGTTCAGTTAATTGTGGATTGTGGGGTGTTTGTCCCGGCTATGATGGTTGTTCTTGTGTATTATGAGAGGAATTGGGGTATTATTGACCCAGGTGAAGCTATTAGCCTAGTACAATGTGAGTGGGGTCAGGTTGAGGGTTGTGAATGGATTCAATGTGGTTGTGGGCTTTACGTGAATCAGGTATGTTCATTTATGTATAGCGCTCCTTAAGGAGGGGTGTTGGAATATTAGTTGTTGTTCCGTCTTCGTCAAATTCATGTGATATTATGATTGTGTTGTGTGAGTTGTGAAGCGGCTTGATAATTTCTTATGTGTTGAGATTATGCGTAGTAATGTGGTGATGTGAGCATGATGGTTCTTGGGATTCAGATTATATATCGCACCTCAGTTGTGCTTGAGTTTTATAGCATATGGCTCTATCAGTCCCCAGAGACTGGTATTATGCACTTAGCGTGCTTGTGACCGGTATTCAGTAATTTGTAATAGTGAGCAAATTCAGGTCCGTGTATATCTCCTTATGTAAATTTTATGATGGGACCGGGTGGCACGTGGCCACGGGTATGTTATTTGGATCGGGTTGCACGCCGCAACAGTGTGATGTTGAGTAAGGATCATATAATTATTTTCCTTGTGTTTTACTTCATATCTTTCTGAGGAAAGCTCATATTAGTTGCATGAGTTGGGTAGTCCCTTCCTGAGTCATTTCTTATGTATCATGTTCGAGTAGTGGCCTATTGGCGCATTGTTGCATCGTGTGTGGCTGTTTTTCATGTCTAGGGTGATTGGTTGTTTGAACAGTTCTGTTACACCCCATGTTTTCGTACGTGAGAGTACATCGTAAGTCAATTGATGTTAGCTCAGAAATAAGATTATATTTGATGGAATATAAAGTAAGTTAATCATGTTACTTTGGAGGTTACAAATATTTAAGATCATGAATAACGAGTACCAAGAGGGTTGGAAAGCTTAGAAGCTAAACCAACTGAAGAGAATACGTTTCGTCAAACGTCGCCGAGTTTTGAATGTTATAACATGTACTTTAGGGTGAGACAATGGTTAATTAAATTATAAGGAGGTTATGCTATGAGTTAATTTTTTCATATGATAGTCGTACGCTACGTTTTGAAGTCAAGCAAGTTTTGGAACAGAAGTTGGAATAGGTCTTCACAAGTTACATTCATAAATTTGTTGAAACTTAGGTCGAACTGAAATTTTCTCCCAATATACTTATAATTAGGGGATGATATACCTACCAAATTGAATATCTACAAGTCTAGTTTCCAATTCATTAAACCTTTCATCGATACGACGTAGGAGTAGAGAGATATTTTAAGTTTCGCGAGACTGCGCAGACATCATATATGACAAGTAGGTGGATCACTAGAGGTTTTTGAGCAATACATTTCATGTATTATATGAGGTATTATTCGGACATAATATATACCAAATTGAAGGTCCTGGAATGTAGTTTCCAAATCTCTTAACCGTTCGTTCATATGACATCGGGATAAAAAGATATAAGCGTCGGAATATGGACCAATCCTAGGGTGCCAAGCTAGCACCTCTTTAGGTCGGAACATTAGGTCGTCTTTCTCTTCATTATTAAGAATTAAACGACCAGAGAACACCCATAAACATAACCTTAATCTATCTACTAGGGTTTCAAAGAGGAATGTTATCCTGGGCATGAAATCGAGAAGCAATAACATCAAAACGATCCCTACGACGTAAGTGTCATTATATCACCTCTTATTTTTATTTGTAGTTAGAGTTTTGGAATTTACTTCATAGTTAAGAAACGTCTAATATCTGTATTTAAGGGTTTAAATATCAAGGAAGTTTGATAAATGTGTTTCCTAATAGTTAGAACTCACGGGACGGTGATCGGAAGCCGTGAGTTCGAGTTATTTGACTTGTAGCGGGCTGTTTTGTGTTGCCGTTGGGCTGCGGGTTTTACTAGCTTTTTGTAGAGTTTTGGAGGATGAAGGGTGTGGATAAATACCATATAGATGTAGTGTTGTGAGCTGGTCATTCGCTGTAACATTTCCGGGTCGTTTGACACGACTACGGTGGTCATTTTATGTGTGAAGTGATTAGGTTGTATGTGGACTGTTTTGGGAGGCTCAATATGATTATTATTGATGTTGTTTGGGATGTTAGGTGATTGTTTTGACTTGTGTGAAGTCATATACGTAGGGGAGGTGCTGTTCGTTTCATCGTAAAATAGGTTGGTCGATACATAATAGTTATGATGCTTAAACGATAACGTTAGTGTCGTTTCTCTTATTGTAGATTAAGGAGTTGTGATATTTGCGTAGCTTGAGTTTGGGACAGTATATACAAGGTATGTGAGGCTATTCCTTTCCTTATTTTTCACGATTCCGATTGTACATAATGCAATGAACGAGCTTCCAAAGATACTCTACTCTTAGAAGCT
>ML270416.1:1026-24708 GCA_005239495.1 Nicotiana undulata | reverse complement strand
GGCGCTAGATATTGATACCGTGGTCATACTTCTCGGTGAGCTGCTTTCTCGACGACTTCCTAGAAGCACCCTGGAGCTCTTTTGTTACATTCTTCGCTCATTTCATTCAGACGGAGACTCTATATATATATTGTAGTCATTGTATATTCAGTAGTTGCCCATGACACTCGTGACACTAGTTCCTGGCACACACGCGTAGTGTATATTTATATTTTGGGGTTTTGGGATGTATATCTATGTATGCATTTTATTTCAGCTTGTATCTACTAGGATTTCACTTCCGTTCAAGGCTAGTATCATGTTTGACATTATAAATTGGGAATCTTTGACTGTTTAACTAGATGGGAAAGGTATCACTTGGTGTAATTATTGTTTGCTTGCCTAACCTCGCCGTTGGGCGCCATCACGACTCGGATTGGGATTCTGGGTCCTGACACGTGTATTTCACGATGTTAATTCTCGGAATCATGAATCCTTTTGCACAGTCGGTTGTACTTGACCTGAGCTTCAGCATTCTCATCTATGATTCTATTGCATCGGCTGATTCCTGGCCTCACTAACTCTTCCAAGTCGTCCTCCAACCATGCCGGGTAGAAAGGTGCACATCCTGCATGGTACCTGTCTGGTTCAATAGTATTCTTCTCCATTATGATTTTGCAGTGCCACATGTGTTGGACCTGGCACTTGTAGGGGACGTCTTCGTCCTGGAAATCTGCTCTGAAGTGACTCATATTATCAATCATCGGTACAACTTGCTTTCTGCCTTCCTTCCTCATGACTTGGAGAGGAACATAAGGATATATACCTCTCAACGGGATCAGCACCAAGTGCTGTGTATCCCTGGACCTGATGATAAACTCGTCCGTCGGGAACCACTCGAACATCCATTGTACCTGCTCCTCAGTTAGGTTATCAAAGAATTCCACCCACTCTTTGGCAGTCTCTGGCTGAGCAAATCTGTCTGGAATATAGGTCATCCGCTTGGGGTGATGGAAAGCAATGTGGTCATTCCAAGCCCTTCACGGAAGTTCTTGGTGATATTGGCCCTTTTGAAGATATTCTAAGAGCCATAGCTGCAGTAACAAATTGCAACCCTCAAAATGCTTAGCTCTTATTTGATAAAGCTCCAAGGCTCGGTAAATATCAGCTAGGATCATAGGGACGATGCTGAAGGCTTTCCCATCGATCCCCTCCATCAAAGCCTTGGTTACCATGGCTAACCTGGTATGAATCATTTCCCTTTTTGTCAGAAACACTATCAATCCCAGAAAGCATACAATGAATACAAATACCCTGCGATGGATATGTCCCAGAGATGTGATGGAAAACTCGTCATGATAAGTACGGTATGATATGTTGTGACCGTATATTTCATATAAGTACTCGAAGGCTATATAGGATTGCTTCAGACACTCCAATTCAGCGTTCTTCTTCAACCCCATCATTTTAAAAAAAACTCTGCTCGTGCGGTTCTCAAGTACCAACAATCAAGGGGTTTCCCAAACCAGTCCAACTAGTCCTCATATCTCTTCTAACAATGGTGTCATCTCAATATTCCCAAAGAAGAATACAGCTCTTTCACTATCCCAAAACAAGGTAGCGGCCTCATTGTCCCACCCCTTAGCGGTTTAAGCGAGTTTGATTTAACGAGCTCTAGGCATGTCGTTACCCGTCCCTTCCTTGTGGTCCTGGAGGAATTTAGGACCTCTAGATATGGGCAGTTCTAGACAACCCCCTAAGGTTTAAAAGGGAAATATTCTAGGCGACAGGCAAGAACAAATAGGTTAAAAGCTCAGATTTACCTCCACACGTAATGCAGATAAACAGCACGTCTCAAACACAGCCAAAGGCAGTTTTTATTAGAAAAGGGATCCTAAGACAGGATATCTAAGTGAATACCAATAAACAGAAACATGAAAAACTGTTTCATAAACTCAACGGCAGTGTCCTAATCAGTTTGCCTACTAATTTAAAACCTGTGAGTCTTTAAGTAGTAAATACAATCAAAACAGTTTCCCAATTTTATAGAGATTGATTACCTAAGGCTTGCCTAGGCGTGGGATTATAAGTAATCATATTTACAGGAGATGTTTAACAGTCTAGAAGCTGTTTAACCTACAAGCATATTGTTCTAAGCTATCTGGCCTTTAAAGAGAATTTGTGCCAGTTTTATTCAGAAGTGTAACATCTATATGAGAGACGATTTTTATACCTTTCATAGTCAGTTGTTTAACCTTAGTTAACTAGGCATACTGAAACAAATGCAAACAGAATTCTTAAGACATGACTTCTAAATGCACATAAGAGTGACAGTTTTATGTCAAGGTTATATATTGCCCTAGGAGCAGGATCTCTAAGTGATTGGCTGATACAACGTTAAAACATAGGCTAGTGATATGTGAAACAGTAAATGTGAAGTTCTAAGAACAGGATATCTAATGCAATGCTTAACACATTATTCCTAGGACATGGATTCTAATGCAAATACACATAACGTAAAGCCTAAAGCATGCTTTCTACCCAACAATTCCAACAGTATCATACAACTACCCTCCCCATTTGACTAGTCATCCCCAATATTTGTTTACAAATAATTATTACAGACCAATGGCTGAATGAATTACATAGGTGAAAAGAAAAGAAGTTAAACTATAGGGAGCCTGAAGCAGGCCCCAATGTATCCTGAGAATACCAAGCCTTCCATAACCTCGAATGCCAAGAGTTTCATAGCCAATCTCATGTCCGGGTGTGTCAGAGTTCCCTAAGGACCTCAAGGATCCCGGGCAGTGCTCACACCCAAACTTTCATAACAAGAACTGAGTAAGTGCAGTGTGGAAGGGACAGTCCCAGTGTGCCAGAGTTCAAAAGTATCTCAAAGGGATCCCAAGGCAGTCACACATTGGAGGGGCAGAACCAAGGGACCTAAGAGTAGAGTGAGAGTGCTTGACATAGTTTTGAAAAGGTTTAGATATGAAAAACAATATTGAAAAGGACTCAATTAAGTAAAGAAATTTTATGAAAAATAGGAATTAATTAATAGTAAAACAGTTTTTTAACAAAGCAGTGTGAACTTATGAGAAATCAGCAAACAGTCTGATCAGCACCATTCAAACACAGATTTCACTCAGGGAGTATGGGAATTAGGGACACATAGAACATATTAATATGACAACAAGAGCATAGAAGTTTTCTAGAGTTTTTATAAGATTGAGGAGTCAATCTTACAGCTTTAATACAGATATATGGATTTCAGAACAGAGAGTTGAGAACATAGTTATACTAGGCATAGTTGAACATAGAATCAGGAGTACTTAGGTGGGTAATGAATAACTTAGCAAAGCAGATTAGTACCAGAAACTGAGTAAACAAACAGACAAACAATCAATCACACATACATGGAATAGAATCAGATGGAGACATGCTAGAGAAAGCAATAGGCAAGTCATTATCCATTTAATCATAAGTTGAATAGGACAGAACTCATATATGCTAAGTGAAACAAAGATTTAAGCATGCTAGTTACATATTGAACAGCCAAGAATATTCATGAATAAGACCAAAAATCAGTAACCAGCGCAGTTAAGGAGAGTAGATACAAAGTATAGAGCAGTGTAGTGCAATAACTAGCCTTGGCTTACAGCCGGTTAGTTCAATAAAATAGCAGGTAATAGGAGAGAGCAGAAAACTTTAAGTGTAAGAGAGAGTTGTTGAACTAGTGTTCGTGTGTTAGTGAGAATTGAAGAGGGAATATATAGCAATTGAGAGCTAGACAAATAAGGTAAGCAATAAATTGTTCAGTAATTGGAGAGTCACGGAATCAATCAGGCTTAAAATCAATGAGGTCTTCCCTTAATTAAGGGAGTAATTCACTAACGGTAAAGAACAAGAAACAATTAAGGAAAGAAATCAAATAATCTAGGTACAAAGTAGGTAATTAAAGGTAGATACACAAGGGTTCAACTAAGGAAATAAGTAGTAAGAATGAATGAGTAACACGGTTAATCACATAATAATGTAGGAGATAATTAAAGACTGTGAAATATGGAAACAATTGGGGGAAATCAACACACAAGTATCACCACAGCAAATCAATGAATCTGGGATTCAAATTAGCACTTGCTTTAAGGAAAATAATATAGATTTTCCATGAATAAGCAAGTAAACCAAGTATAAACAGAAGGAATCAGATATGAAACCCTAATAGGACATACTAGGGTAAAAATCAAAAAATACTCTAATTAAACGAAGTATTATTCATGAGAATCAAACACATAGCAAAATCGAATGAACAAACAAGCAATGACGAACTCAGAATCCAAACATAGTGCTAAAAATTAAGGGTTTCAACATAACTAGTTAGGGTTAAGGGGGGACTTAACAAAAATCAATTAAACACGTAAGAATTAGAGAATAAACACTTAGAAATCAGAAGTCATTTTTTGAAGAAAGAATCTCAGAAACCCTAGTTAGGAAAAACGAAAAGACACATTGAAAATCAGAAGATTTCTCATAAAAACAAGTAAAAATAGTTCGATTCTTCGCAGATCTGTTACAGATCTAAAAAGTTTAAGAGATGAGATTAGGGTTTCGAGAAAATGACCCAGAGATGAAAATACCGACTTAGAAACCATAGTTTATCCAAAAATAGGATGATCTTACTCAAATCGAGCCATGGCGGCCTAAGACTGGTAAGGACAGGCCAAGGGGTGAGTGGACTGATCCCCGGTCCCTTGAGGACCTCAAAGATAGCAATAATCCCAGCGTAGGAGAACCGTTAAGGCTGAGGATAGTGATGATCCACCATGGTCGACGGCAGGTAAGAAATGGAGAGGGGGATTAGGGTTAGGGTAGAGAGGATTTGGAGAGGAGAGTCAAGGGTGACGGCGGAGTGTGAGAGGAGAGTGAAGGGTTTGTGGGTAGTATTAGGTTAATTAAGGTAAGGTTTAATCTGGGTCGTTGATCAAAACTGATCAATAGCCAGGATTCAAGTGGAATTGGGTCGAGTAGGGGTAGAAGTTTGGGCCTAGGGTCTTTGGGCTGGTTTTAGGACTATTTAGGCTAACTTAATAAGGCTATAATTGAAATAAAATAGGCCATTTGTTAAATACCCAAGATAAATTAATTAAATAATTTATAAAATAGTTACTAATTAAAAAAATGATTGCATGCATAGAGATATTTCAAAAAATGATTATTTAGTATTTAAAATACAAAAGACTGATTTCTGATAAAAAAATAGTATCAAAATTATATGCATGGGCTATAATTACAAAGTTATTGCAATTATAGCCAAAAGGTGTCAATTTGGCTATTTGTGGAATAATTTGGACTTAATAGGACCATACATAATAAATTGAATCAAGAAATGTATTTGAAATCATTTGTGATGCAATTTTGCAGTTATTTATTAGAAATAAAATGCTGGGCAAATTAATGAAAATGTAGAAAAATTGCGCAAAAATACCAATTAATGCCAATGAATGATTTTGAAGGTATATATGCAATTTAAAATTGTTTTTAGGAAAAATTGGGTATCAACACTGTCTATCTGAACATGTACGCATGAAATGCTGCGCCCCCAGAAAGGGACGTCAGTACGAAATAATGTACGGAGTATGTAAGGCAATATACTGAAAGCTAAAATTGAACTGATAATATAATAACTGAAAGCAAATGGGGGTCAAAGATAATCTGAAGATATGCTCACTTGCTGATACTGACTCTATTCTCTCAATATAGTAAGCAAAATAGATGCCCGGCCTTATAAGACTCGGTATATGCATATAACTGCTCTGCCGTAGTAGGCTCGCTCATAGGCGCTCGGCCAAACTAGGCTCTATATCTTGGCCAACTAGGCTCGCTCATAGGCGCTCGGCCACAGTAGGCTCAGTATATAACTTACCATCTGATCAAAGGTTGCCCAATAAGGGCCTACCCATCGATTATAGCTCGATGGTGGTGTAAATATTGTAATACTGTATATATAGACTTTCTGCTCTCTTAGCTGAAAGAAGACAAAACTAAACTAAATATGAAGTCGCGATAAGGGAGAATGTTGTAACTTTTGAGACTAGAAAAATGTACATAAATTCAGGAATATGAACTTCTCATTATGTCTCATAATTAAACACACGTAGTTACTCGATCATGACAAAATGAAGGAAAGGTTTAGCCTTAAAATACCTGGAGTAGGGGAAAATACGTATGATGTTCTTGGAAAAGGTTGTACCGTAGTCCTTTGGAATCGCAAAATCTTACATTTCTACAGTTCTAAAAAAATTTGTTGGATTGGTTGAAGAATCACATTGTTGTAACGACCCGACCGGTTATTTTGAGATCCAGCGCGTCGTTCAGTAGTTGGGGGTCATGAACAGCTTCATTTCAGGTATTGTGACTTGTGTTTATGGTCAGAGTTGAAATTCAGGAGGTTCGGAGTTAAATTGAAAGGAAAATTCTCATTTCAGAAGCCTTAAGTTGAAGAAATTGACTAAGACTGGAATTTTGAGTAAACGACCTCGGAATTAGGATCCGAAGGTTCCAGCAGGTTTGTATGGTGATTTCGGACTTATGCGTATGTCCGGATCGGGATTTGGATAACCCAAGAGCGTTTCGGTGTATATTGTGGAAGTCAACATTTTTGAAGAAATTTCCTAAGTTTGGCTTGAAGCGCATTTTAATGATATTGATGTCCGTTTGGGATTCCGAGTCTGGGAATAGCTCTGTATGGTGATTCTGTAGTTGGGAGCGCGATCGGAAGTGAATTCGTATGTCTGGAGGTCATTTTGAAGTCATTTGGCTAAAGTTAGAAATTTGAAGGTTTTTGAGAAATTCGACCGTAAGAAGAAATTTTGATACCGGGGTCGGAATGCGATTCTGAAAGTTGGAGCAGATCCGTAATGTCTAATATGACTTGTGTGAAAAATTTGAGATCAATCGGACGTGATTTGATAGGTTTCGGCATCGGATGTGAAAGTTGGAAGTTTCAAAGTTCATAAAGCTGAATTTTAGTGCGATTCGTGATTTTGGCATTGTTTGATGTGATTTGAAGCTTCAAACAAGTTCGTGGGGTGTTATGGGACTGAGTCGTGTGATTTGTACGGGGCCTCGGGTGTGTTTCGGGATTGTTTCGGGGCATTTTAGAGTGAATTTGTTGTTGCTAGTTTCTGGTGCTGCTGGTGTTCTATGCGATCGCAGCCTTAGCTGTGCGATCGCGAAGAAGAAAGGTGAAGGGGGTGAGTTTGGCTTATGCGATCGCGGTCCCTTGTGTGCGATCGCGGAGAAGGATTTAAGGGGACCGGATTTTTGGCCTATGCGATCGCGGAAGTGCAATGCGATCGCGGAGGGGAAGGCTGGGCGGCTTTTGCGATCGCGGGCAGTGTGTGCGATCGCGGAGGGAGGCAGCAGGTGACCTGTGCGATCGCTGGCAAGATGGTGTGATCGCATAGGTGTTGGTTCTGGGCAGTGTTTATTTAAAACGGGATTTTTTACATTTCTCTCTCATTTTTCAAAGCCATGGGCGATTTTTGGAGAGCTTCAAGAGAGGATTCTCGTCATCTATGTTAAGGTAAGTTACTCCTACTCATTTCAAGTTAAATACAAGATTTATGCATGGGTTAAACATGAGAAATAATAGGAAAAATTAGGATTTTTGAAGAAAACCTAGAAATTTGGAAATTTGGATTTTAGCCACGAATTGAGCATGAATAATTGAGTAAAATGTGTAATTGAATTAGTAAAGCTTCGGGTAGAGATTTTCTTCAAGAAATTTCGAGATCCGGACACGGGGGCCCGAGGGAATTTTGGTTATTTCGTTGAGTCGGGCTGAGGAACTTTGTAATTTGAATTGGTTATGATCTATTGAGTATATTTTCATTGAATTATCGTTATTTGGATTGGGAGCTTTGCACAGCCATTTTAGTCGTCGTAGAGGCTTGGAAGCCGGTGACGAATCTTCGAAGCGAGGTGAGTCTCCTTTCTAACCTTGTAAGAGGTAATTGTCCCCTTAGGTGTTCTACATGCTATATGTAATTGTTTGCTGGGGCTACGTACCAAGTGACGAGAATCCGTACGTAGCTGCTACTATTGTTATGTCCGGGTAGTAAGGCCCCACATCATGCCCCGTATACTTCTTGTAATGAATTATATGTATGTTATAATATCCTGTTATGTGATTTTGTTTCTCTGAGATTTATGGATTTTAAAATAATATGGAAGGAAAATTGTTTTCACGGAAAACTATTATGAATTGAATTGACTTACGGGAAGTAATATGAAAGAAATTATTTATGGAAAGNTGTGCGCATGTTATCGCTTCGCAATTTACATCCCGCGAGCGATATGTAACTTCCTTCACTCTTATGGTAGCGGGCCGTACGCCACGGAGAATTTATAGTGCACTCTTGGTACGGGCCGGTCGATCCCCGGCAGTGCACAGGGAACTAATTAAGAATGCACTCTTGGTATGGGCCGGTCGATCCCCGGAAGTGCATGGACGAAGTTACACTATGATATGATTACACTGATAGACGCACTCTTGGTACGGGCCAGTCGATCCCCGGCAGTGCGTAGGCAGTATTATTATTGAGCATGCACTCTTGGTACGGGCCAGTCGATCCCCGGCAGTGCATAGTTATTCTTCATTATGATATGATATGACTACATTGATAGACGCACTCTTGGTATGGGTCGGTCGATCCCCAGCAGCGCGTAGGCATGATTAATGGTAAGCATGCACTCTTGGTACGGGCCGGTCGATCCCGGGCAGTGCATAGCTATTCTTCCTTATGACTCCAGCCGGTTGTCTTACTCCTGTGTGCGCATGGCTGTTTGGTACCGTTTTCCTGATTTATGATTTGACAGATGTTTGGGGAAAAGAGACAGGTGAGTTGTTACTGCTTTCAATATTTACTTGGAAACTCTGTATTCTCTTCACAATTGTGGTGCACTATTTACATGTCTACTGCTCTCCTTATATCCTGTTTTATACTATTACTGTTGGACCTTAGTGAGTATCGAGTCGACCTCTCGTCACTACTTCTTCGAGATTAGATGGGATACTCACTAGGTACATATATATATGTATATGTACTCATGCTACACTTTCTGTGCATTTTGTTGCACAGGTACCCTCATAGTGCAGTGATTGATTCGGAGACTTACTCAGGTTGCATTGTTCCGTGGCGTTCCGCAGCTGGCAGAGTCTCCCTTCTATGTCCCTATGCTTTTGTCTTTATTACCTTTGTCCAATTTAAATTCTCAGACAAGAGTTGTATAATTATATAAATTCTTAGAAATTGCTCATGTACTTGTGTCACCGGGTTCTGGGAAAATGTTGGTATTTCTTGTACTGCATTAAATGGATTATCCGTCGTATTTAGTTTACGAGCATTTTCTTTATTATTTGATTATAAATGCAGAAAAAGACATGATTTTGAAAGTGTAAGCAGGAATTTGTTTGAACTGGTTTAGGGATTGGCTTGCCTGACAGTGTGTCTGGCGCCATCACAACCCATAGGTTTTGGGTCGTGACAACGTGGTATCAGAGCTCTAGGTTCCCCTAGGTTTCACGAGTCATGAGTAATTCTAGTAGAGTCTTGCGGATCGGTACGGAGACGTCTGTACTTATCTTCGAGAGGCTACAGGGTTGTTAGGAGTACTTCCCTTCTTGATTCCTCATCGTGCGATTTGATTCCTTTAAAGTCTTATGCCTATGTTTCTTCCCACTCAATCTTACGCGTCGCGAAGCGCTTGCTATGAATCAAGAGTTTGAGGAATTGTAATGGGGCTACAGATACGGTGCATGATGTTTTCCATGCATACTCGATTGGACTGTTGTCGTCGCCCTGCAGAAGAATATTATGTTATTTCAGCTCAGTAGCTGTGTTTTTGAGAGCCTTGAGGATATGCTCAGATGGTGATGATGTTCCCGATTGGTTATCGCGCGTTGTCGATATGATGGTAGAATGCTTGCCCGTAGGATGGGGGTGATGAATGGATTGAAGGGGGGTCTTCTCAGAGTGTGAATTCGAGATTTCAGTGTTTTAGTTCCGGCGGAGGAAAGGCATTGGGGCTATGAATGGTCAGGTGGGGGTTGATAAAGTAATGAGACTAGGTGATGTCAAGCGAGGTGGAGTTTTAATCTGTGATGTGGTATCGGTGTTTTTGATCGAATAGAATGTGTTAAGTTTGCTGGTGTTATAGCTCTTAGGTCGCATGGGGTTAGAGTGCTGTAAAGCGGTGTTGAAGAAGCGGTTGTAAGAGATCGTGGTGTGTAGTGGTTCAAAATTGAACAGTTACCTCTAATGAAGGCAGCTCGAGTAAGATGATCTTCGAAGAGTTCGAAGTTGTGGTGATCTGCTGGCTCAAAGAGCTATAAAGAAGGATGTTGAATTAAGGACGCAATTGAGAAGCACGCGATGAAGGAAGATATGTGAAAGTGATAGGTGGTGGTTCTATTTCTAAAAGGACAGGCATAAGGAAAGGAAGTCGAGTAGTGCTTAAAGCAATGAGGTTAACCAAAGTGGGGGAGTCCCACCACCTGCAGTTGGGTTGTGGGGTTGTGTCCTCATGGAGTTGCGGATTGTCGGCATATTGGCAAGTTGTTACAGCTAAGGGAAAGGAGTATAGCGGTAATTGAGCATGGCATTCGATAAATGTGTGCGAAGTTGGTCCTATTGGACCAGGGTTAGGCTTTGGAAGACTAAGAATTCGTGCTTAAGGCATAGGCAAGTTGTAAGGGTAGCGACTCAGTCACGCGCTCCGTTGAAAGGATGTTCATGTGCTAGGAGAGCCTTGGGATTGATTGTATTCGGGGACAGTCAGAGTGGGTGACTCTCAGTAGTGGTCCTAATGAATTCAAAAGTTAGAGAATGCGATGTTTAAGGGTTTCAGGTAGCAGTATAATTAAGAATCGAGCTTCTGCAGTATAATGTCTAAGAGGAAGGAAGATGGTGGGAGTGTTCTATGTTATTTCAGCATGCTGGATAGTATCAGAGGAGTGAGAGAAATAGACTCCGGGTTGTAGAAAGATTATAAGGAGGTTGTGAGACGGGTTGCGGAATTTAGGCAGCATGGTCTCGTGAATCAAGGTCACCTGGGATGAGTGAGGGTTAAGTTGCTATTAGTTGAAGGAAGTTACTATTACCTTTGAGGCAACTAAAGATGATTAAAAGAAGATAGATTGGTTAGCCATGGTTGAAATGGCACAAGTACGGCAGTGATCAGTTCCTTCGGCATGATTGAGTACGTGTACGGTCTGTGCAGATATGTGTGGGGCCTGTCGGCCGTCGTAATAGATTTCAGTTGGAAGCATTCAAGTGCTATGGCCTGTCAGGTGTAGGCGGGTCCCAGAAGGGTTATGGTGGTTCAGACCACTACTTAAGGATTTGCATGTATTGTGATTGTGAGAGCTCACTTGTGTGTTGTTATGGTTCTCAGGAATTGAGGTAAGTAAGGCTCTATATGATTGAGTGTTCACCCTAATATTGGTTCGGGAGTTATGATGGAATTCTCGCACTATTTCATATAGGCATGTTAGGTGCAGTTAGCAGTATGTAACTGGACGTAAGAATCGAGATTTGCGATTCGGTGTTAACAAGGATGTCATGATGCTCGGAGGAGCAAGAGCAAGGGATTTAAATGATTAGAATAAACTGATATTGTCTTTAGTGTCATCTGAGTTCGGTGTTTGGTGAAAGAGGCTTTGTATCCTGGTTACGGGTCCTTAAATTGTTTTACAGCCTTAGGGTGGTTGGTGGTATGGATGTGCATACTTGTTACCTTGTGTGGAAGGCCGTGGGAGCATGACCGCGGGAAGATTGCATAAGTGTGGCATGTAGTCACCTGATTGGTTGAAGAATTAGACCAAGTATAAAGGAGTGTAATATTGCTTAATTGAGAATTTATGCCTGGAAGGCGTTCGGCTCAGTTGGTTGTGGATTGTGGGGTGTTTATCTCGGCTATGATGGTTGTCCTCGTGTGTATAAGAAAAAGGAAGCGGGTTGTTTGGACCCATGTAAGGCTATCAGCCTAGTTCAATGCGAGCAGAATTAGCTTGAAGTGAGTGAATGGATTTAAACAAGATTTTGGGCTTCCTACGAGTCAGAGGTGTTCATTTCAGTATGGCACTCCTCTAGGAGGGGTATTGGGATATCAGGTGTTGTCCCGTCTTCGTCAAATTCATGTGATATTGTGATTTTTCCATGTGAGTTGTGAAACGGCTTGATAATTTCTTATGTGTTAAGGTTCCGCGTAGTGACGAGGTTATGTGAGCAGGACGGCTCCTGAGATTCAGATTATATATCGCACCTCAGTCGTGATGGAGTTTTGTAGCAGATGGCTCTATCAGTCTCCCCAGAATGGTATTATGCACTTAGCGTGTTTGTGACCGATATTTAGTGATTTGTAATTGTGAGCAATGCAGCTCCGTGTATATTTCCTTATGTAAATCTTATGATGGGATCGGGTGGCACGCCGCCACGAGAATGTTATTTGGATCGGGTTGCACTCTGCAACAGTGTGATGTTGAGCAAGGCTCCTGTAATTATTTTCTTGTGTTTTACTTCATAATTTTCTGAGGAAAGTTCATATTAGTTGTGTGAGTTGAGTAGTCCCTTCCGGAGTCATTTCCTTATGTATCACGTTTGAGTTGTGGCCTATTGGCGCATCGTAGCGTCATGTGAAACTGTTGGTTATGTCGGGGATGATTTGTTATCTGAGCAGTTCATACTGGGTGAGACGAGACTATTAGATCAGGGATCAGTGCGATAAGGTTTTGTGAAGTATGGAAAAGAACAATACCAATATTTGGTTAGTAATGAAATGATGATCTAAGTCAAGAGAAAAGATGTCAATGTGTGGTTGACTCTGCAATTGGTTAGAAGTTTCTACACATTTCCTCCGCTATGGTGGTATCGTCAGCATTATAGCAGGATGTATGTGTGTATCTTATAAGGTGATTTGAGAGAATCAAATTCGTAGAATTCTGGATATTAAGGTTTAGGGAGCGTCATTGTGGTCAGATGATGGATTACGCGGTGTATGGTGCTGATTCAGCAAGGATACGCAGTTGTGTTCTGGTGCCTCGTGTGGTAGTTGTTGCGGTGTTCACATATTAGAAACAAGCATGGCAGAGAATTTCAAGTGTTGGAACTGGGGCCTGAGTTTATTATATGGATAAAAGGGAATACCTTCTGATTTTATCAAGATAATGTGCTAAATTGGGTTGTGGTAGCACGGGCAGGTGCACGAGGTGTTAAACAGTGATTTCAGATAATTCTGGGTCAGTTCTTAGCACATTCGAGGATGAACGTCTGTTTAAGTAGGGGAGAATGTAACGACCCGACCGGTCATTTTGAGATCCAGCGCGTCGTTCAGCAGTTGGGGGTCATGAACAACTTCATTTCGGGTATTGTGACTTGTGTGTATGGTCAGAGTTGAAATTCAGGAGGTTCGGAGTTAAATTGAAAGGAAAATTCTCATTTTAGAAGCCTTAAGTTGAAAAAATTGAGTAAGACTGGAATTTTGAGTAAACGACCTCGGAATCATGATTCGAAGGTTCCAGCAGGTTCGTATGGTGATTTCGGACTTGGTCGTATGTCCGGATCGGGATTTGGATAACCAGAGGGCATTTCGGTGTATATTGTGGAAGTCAGCATTTTTGAAGAAATTTCCTAAGTTTGGCTTGAAGCGCATTTTAATGATATTGATGTCTGTTTGGGATTCCGAGTCTGGGAATAGCTCCGTATGGTGATTCTGGAGTTGGGATCGCGATCGGAAGTGAATTCGGATGTCCGGAGGTCATTTTGAAGTCATTTGGCTAAAGTTAGAAATTTGAAGGTTTTTGAGAAATTCGACTGTAAGAGGAAATTTTGATACCGGGGTCGGAATGCGATTCCGGAAGTTGGAGCAAGTCTGTAATGTCGAATATGACTTGTGTGCAAAATTTGAGGTCAATCGGACGTGATTTGATAGGTTTCGGCATCGGATGTGAAAGTTGGAATTTTCAAAGTTCATAAAGTTGTATTTTAGTGTGATTCGTGTTTTTTGCATTGTTTGATGTGATTTGAAGCTTCAAACAAGTTCGTGGGGTGTTATGAGACTGAGTCGTGTGATTTGGACGGGGTCCCAGGGGCCTCAGGTGTGTTTCGGGATTATTTCGGGGCATTTTAGAGTGAATTTGTTGTTGTTGGTTTCTGGTGCTGCTGGTGTTCTATGCGATCGCAGCCTTAGTTGTGCGATCGCGAAGAAGAAAGGTGAGGGGGGTGAGTTTGGCTTATGCGATCGCGGTCCCTTGTGTGCTATCGCGGAGAAGGATTTAAGGGGACCGAGTTTTTGGCCTATGCGATCGCAGAAGTGCAATGCGATCGCGGAGGGGAAGGCTGGGCGGCTTGTGCGATCGGGGGCGGTGTGTGCGATCGAGGAGGGAGGCAGCAGGTGACCTGTGCGATCGCTGGCAAGATGGTGCGATCGCATAGGTGTTGGTTCTGGGCAGTGTTGATTTAAAACGGGATTTTGGCATTTCTCTCTCATTTTTCAAAGCCATGGGCGATTTTTGGAGAGCTTCAAGAGAGGATACTCGTCATCTATGTTAAGGTAAGTTACTCCTACTCATTTCAAGTTAAATACAAGATTTATGCATGGGTTAAACATGAGAAATCGTGGGAAAAATTAGGATTTTTGAAGAAAACCTAGAAATTTGGAAATTTGGATTTTAGCCACGAATTGAGCATGAATAATTGAGTAAAATGTGTAATTAAATTAGTAAAGCTTCAGGTAGAAATTTTCTTCAAGAAATTTCGAGGTCCGGGCACGTGGGCCCGAGGGCATTTTGGTTATTTCATCGAGCCGGGCTGAGGAACTTTGTAATTTGAATTGGTTATGATCTATTGAGTATATTTTCATTGAATTATCGTTATTTGGATAGTTTGGGAGCGTTGCGCATCCATTTTAGTCGTCGTAGAGGCTTGGAAGCCGGTGACAAATCTTCGAAGCGAGGTGAGTCTCCTTTCTAACCTTGTAAGAGGGAATTGTCCCCTTAGGTGTTCTACATGATATATGTAATTGTTTATTGGGGCTACGTACGTACCAAGTGACGAGAGTCCGTACGTAGCGGCTACTATTGTTATGTCCGGGTAGTTAGGCCCCACATCATGCCATGTATACTTCTTGTAATGATTTATATGTATGTTATAATATCCTGTTATTTGGTTTTGTTTCTCTGAGATTTATGGATTTTAAAATAATATGGAAGGAAAATTGTTTTCATGGAAAAATATTATGAAATGAATTGACTTACGGGAAGTAATATGAAAGAAATTATTTATGGAAAGTATTATGAAAGGAAAAGAAATGAATTATAAGTTTTGTACTCATGTAAGATATTATTGTTTTCCCGAGCTTTCATTTACTTAAATAATGGGAAAGGATTGTGGTGAAATAAACTTTTCATTTTATGTGCGCATGTTATCGCTTCGCAATTTACATCCCGCGAGCGATATGTAACTTCCTCACTCTTATGGTAGCGGGCCGTACGCCACGGAGAATTTATAGTGCACTCTTGGTACAGGCCGGTCGACCCCCGGCAGTGCACAGGGAACTAATTAAGAATGCACTCTTGGAACGGGCCGCTCGATCCCCCGCAGTGCATGGACGAAGTTACACTATGATATGATTACACTGATAGACGCACTCTTGGTATGGGCCAGTCGATCCCCGGCAGTGCGTAGGCAGGATTTTTATTGAGCATGCACTCTTGGTACGGGTCAGTCGATCCCCGGCAGTGCATAGCTATTCTTCACTATGATATGATATGACTACATTGATAGACGCACTCTTGGTACGAGTCAGTCGATCCCCGGCAGTGCGTAGGCATGATTAATGGTAAGCATGCACTCTTGGTACGGGTCGGTCGATCCCCGGCAGTGCATAGCTATTCTTCCTTATGACTCCAGCCGGTTGTCTTACTCCTGTGTGCGCATGACTGTTTGGTACCGTTTTCCTGATTTATGATTTGACAGATGTTTGGGGAAAAGAGACAAGTCAGTTGTTACTGCTTTCAATATTTACTTGGAAACTCTGTATTCTCTTCACAATTGTGGTGCACTATTTACATGTCTACTGCTCTCCTTATATCCTGTTTTATACTATTACTGTTGGACCTTAGTGAGTATCGAGTCGACCTCTCGTCACTACTTCTTCGAGATTAGATGGGATACTCACTGGGTACATATATATGTATATGTAATCATGCTACACTTTCTGTGTATTTTGTTGCACAGGTACCCTCATAGTGCAGTGATTGATTCGGAGACTTACTCAGGTTGCATTGTTCTGTGGTGTTCCGCAGCTGGCAGAGTCTCCCTTCTATCTCCCTACGTTTTTGTCTTTATTACCTTTGTCCAATTTAAATTCTCGGACAAGAGTTGTATAACTGTATAAATTCTTAGAAATTGTTCATGTACTTGCGTCACCGGGTTCTGGGAAAATGTTGGTATTTCTTGTACTGCATTAAGTGGATTATCCGCCGTATTTAGTTTACGAGAATTTTCTTTATTATTTGATTATAAATGCAGAAAAAGACATGATTTGAAAGTGTAAGCAGGAAGTTGTTTGAACTGGTTCAGGGATTGGCTTGCCTAACAGTGTGTCCGGCGCCATCACAACCCATAGGTTTTGGGTCGTGACAGTTGCTTAATGTGTAAAAATTCTCGATGGAATTGTTGAAACTTCTAGGAATTCTTAGCGTTCTAATTGTAAAGATTAGTTGAAGATTTTGTAAGAAGTATCTTTGAGCTAATGTCTGATTGTAGTATTTTTGCATTGAAAATGTTAGCATGAAGTGTATTGTTATTAACACCTTAAATTGCCACCTACCCAACATGACTAATGAGTCATTTGGTTTGGGTGGTGGCTTGATTCCACATAAGGTGGGGGAGGGGTTTTTAATCTTATCTTATAATTAATAATTAATTAGATATTATCCCGCTACCCGATAATTAATCAATTACCTACATAATTAAGAATTACCTCAAATTACATAAAATTCTACTTATTTTTAATATACTTTATATGTCATACTATCACGGTCATACGGTATCTTTTATGGTACTAGTCCATAAGTATCGGATATTATAGCTCGTTCCGTATTTTATCCCAAATCGACAACCTTCAACAAAACTCATTTTCTTTAATTCGTGTACCCTTTCCTTTATGGCACTTACTTATTGCTTGTTATAAATAGCATAAATATGCTAACCTCAAGATAATCCCATCCCCGAGTCTATGTCAATTAACTGAAGACAAAACTTTAACGTACGAGAAACACGAGATGTAGCATAACAGGAATCAAGATAAATTTAAAATGAATTTTATGCAGATCGGAGGTCCTTTAAAAGTCATTTTCAGCCTAACCAGATGACCGATGGGCGTGGTAATAAAGGATTCTAGTCATCGAATAGGTTCGCTTCCGATAGAAGGGCAGATTGTGGTCGGATTAGCCTATCATTGTAGGAGAAAAAGGCATCGGGGTCAAGAGATTCAACATTCCCAGGTTATCCGATTACAGTTTTAATATCAGCCTGGTAGAATTGGTGTTGGCTATGAGAAATATTAAAGAAGCTAAGTTCTCGAAACCAATTCGATCGGATCCTAGCCAAACGGATCCCAACCTATGGTGTGAATTCCATGGGACACACGGCCATAAGACTAGGGACAGCGGACATCTTCGTGAAGACGTGGTAACGCGATTGAATAATGGTCACCTTGGAAACAATTTAAGTGATTACGCCAACAACAACTATAGGAGAAATCAGGATGTTGTCGAATCATCAAAATTGGCTACAGAGTCACCTCGGATGACGATAAACATGATATTCGGTGGAGACGGAGTAAAATGGAGTGATATTTTTGGCAGCAAAAAAGATGAAGATATCGGTGACTCGTGGCAAAAGAAGATGCCGAGGGACTTCTTCTACCGCACAATGATGCTTTGGTAATTTCTCTTAGTGTTTTAGATTTCAAAATTGAGCATGTTTTGGTTGATCCAGGAAGTTCATTCAACATCATACAATGGAGATTTTTGGAGAAAGCAAAGCTAACTGGGAACATCTTCCCGGCGATAAAGCTTCTATCTAGCTTCAACTTAACAAGTGTGACAACTAGAGGAGAAATTTTTCTGCCCACACATGCTGAAGGAGTAACAAAGACCAACCTGTTCGAAGTTGTAGATGGCGACATGAGCTATAATGTAATCCTCAGAAGGCCTTGGATACATGAAATTAAGGTTATACCTTTAAATTTTCATCAATTGTCTTAATTTCTATTGAAGGGATCGAGCAAATAATAGGAGATCAACCTACTGCAGGAGATATAATGCAGTAACTATTTCAAGTAGCAACGAAAAGGAATTGAGTAAATAACAATCACAAGAACCGGTGCCTTCCTCCATCTCAATCGAAGATGATAAAGATGAAGAGTCATCGAAATTATATCATGTACCGAGTTCGTTCCAGGTACCGAAAGAGACAGATGAGACCAAATCAATCATAGAAGAGCTCAAACAAGTGGCTTTGTTCGAAGAATTCTTGGAAAGAAAATTCTATTTCGTGGCAGGGTTAACTCCCCAACTCAAGTTAAAAATTATGGATTTTCTAAAATATACCGTTGAATGTTTTGCATGGTCGCATTCAGATATTACAGATATTCCATTGAAGGTAGCGGTCCACAAGCTAAGTCTGGATCCTAATTTCCCTTTGGTAAGGCAAACAAAATGAACGATAACAGAGGTCAGGAACATGTTTGTTAAGGAAGAGGAACCCGGTTACTTATTATAGGTTCAATTTGGGAGGTTAATTACCTCTTTTTTTCAGCTAACATAGTGGTAGTACCTAAAAAAGAATAACAAATTTATAATATGTGTAGATTATAAATATTTAAATAAGCCATGTCCTAAAGACTTTTTCCCTTTGACAAACGTTGATCAAATGATTGATGCTACGGACGGGCATGAGTAAATGAATTTTCTTGATGATTATTCCGGGTACAATCAAATTAGGATGGACCCAGAAAAAATCAATAGAATACCTCTCTCATCACAAATTTTGGCACATATTGCTATAATGTGATGCCTTTTGGGCTTAAAAATACCTGAGTCACTTACCAGAGGTTTATTAATAAAATGTTTGAAAAACAGATAGGTAAGACAATTGATGTTTAATTATATTGACGACATGTTAGTTAAGTATCTTAATGAAGGAGATCATATGAAACATCTCCAAAAGATAAAATTGACATTTTGAGAAAATACAATATGAAGCTCAATCCGTAGAAGTGCGCCTTGAGAGTTGGTTCCGGTAAGTTTCTAGGGTTTCTAGTCTCTCAATGAGGTGTAAGTAAATCTCGATAAAATCAAATCCATAGAGGATATCCGTAACAGTTAATAAGTGTGAAGGAAATTCAGAGGCTAACCAGTAGATTGGAGGCTCTAAGAAGGTCCATTTCGAGGTATTCAGAGAAATGCCATCACTTCTTTTCTCTTCTGAAAAAAGATGAATGTTTTCGTGTGGACTCCGGAATGCCAACAAGCACTGAAATATCTAAAAGGCACCTATCTATCCCTCTATTGTTGTCAAAATTTAAAGAAGGTGAGCAACTATATCTATCTGGCGGTTTCATAGTGACAGTAAGTGCTATTTTGGTCCAGGAAGAAGAAGGTACATAATTTCTCATTTATTATGTTATTAAATATTATTGGTAGGGGAGACACGATATCTGCACCTTGAAAAGTTGACCTTAGCTCTCATAGTTTCCTTTCAAAAGCTTAGGTCTTATTTTTAATGTCATCCTATAGCCATTGTGACAACCTTTCCCTTGATGAATGTCCTTCATAAGCTCAAGTTGTTAGGTTGTTTGGATAAATAGGCAATCGAAGTCAGTGAGTTCGACATTCAATACAAACTCGGGACTTCAATCAAATCACACGTTTTGGCTGACTTTGTGGCCGACTTTTGTCCGGGATTAATGTCTTTAGCTACTAAAGAAGCAATGTTGGTATTGGGAATAATATCAGAAGTTTGGATATTGTTTACGGATGAGGCTTCCAATGTAAAAAGGTCTAGTCTCGGGGTAGTATTAATCACTCCTTTGGGGAAACCTTGAGATAGGCCATAGAAATGTGCAATTAACTAACAATGAAGCCGAGTACGAGGCTTTCGTTGCATGACTTGAAGTAGATTGGGGACTAGGATCCGAGGTTATCGAAATAAAGCATGATTCCCATCTGGTTGTGAACCAAGTATATAGAGTTTTTTACACCAAGGAGGAGCACATGCAGCGATACTTACTTTCTCGGTTCTAGGAGTGGTCAATTATCCACATTCCAAGAGAGGAAAATGTGGAGGTAAACGCATTGGCTAACTTGGGTTCATCCACGAAAATGAAATGGTCTGATTCCAGGGTGGTAGTTCGATTGATGCATTCAGTGTTGGATGTGGATGGATACTTTGAAGTTAACTCAACGAACTTAATTTGGGATTGGAGGAATGAGTTTATAAAATATTTAAGGTATGGTAAATTTCCCTAAGACCCAAAAGCATCTCGGGCACTACGGACTAAAGCAGCTCATTATTGTCTTATTGACGGACAATTATACGGAGGTCGTTTCAAGGACCATTGGCTCGATGTTTAGGGGTGTCAGAAGCTGACTATGTAATGAGTGAAGTTCATGAAGGAGCGTACGGGAACCATTCCGGTACAAACTCATTGGTTCTCAAGATAATAAGAGTTGGAGCAAGATGAAAAGTCAGTTGTAAAAAAGTGGGATAAATATCAATGACATGTGTAGTTAGTGCATCAACCGGCGAAACATCTGCATTCAGTGGTGTCACCATGTCCATTCATGAAATAGGTGTTGGACATAGTCGGTCCCTCACCACAAGGACCCAGCAAGTTAAAATTTATTTTGGTTTTAACCGATTGTTTTACTAAATGGGTTGAAGCAGGTGCTTGCTAAAAGATTAGAGAACAAGAAATGATTGATTTTATATGGGATCATATCATCTGCTGGTTTGGATTATCAAAAGAAATTTCTTGTGACATTGGGCCATAATTTATACGTTCTAAAGTCACAAAGTTTTTGGAATGATTAAAGATCAAAAAATTACATCTTCACCATACTACCCGAGTGGTAATGGAAAGGTGGAGTCAACCAACAAGGTATTTATCCAAAACCTTAAAAAGAAATTAGAAGATGCTAAAGGCAAGTGGCTAGATGATCTTGCGGGTGTGTTGTGGGCATATCGGACCATGATGAAATCAAGGATGAGTGAAACACTTTTTTCACTTATGTATAAATCAGAGGCTTTAATCCTGGTGGATGTGGGGAACCAACCTAAAGGTTTTCTCGAGCAAACAAAGAGACAAACACTGAAGCATTGCTGGTTAAACTAGATTTTCTTAAAGAGCACCGGAATCTGGCATATGTGAGGATTGTGGAACAAAAGCAAAGGATGGAAAGGTATTACAACCGCAGAGAAAATCTTCGATATTTCAAAGTTGGGGATTTTGTTATGTGGAAGGTTACTCAGAGCACTCAAGAAGCTGGGACCAACATGGGAAGGACCTTACCGAGTTTCAGTTGTAGTTCATATGAATTGAAATATCAATATGGAGTTAAATTTTCAAGCAATTAGAACGTGACTCACCTGTAGAAGTATTATTGCTGAGGATCTTTGTTGATACTGAAAGTAGTGCTGAACTCTTTTTTCCTTTGACCATTTTTTATCCCAATTGATTTTTTCTTGCAAGGTTTCTAATGAGGCAACAATGTAAAGTACACTACGAATGAAGGGTCATCGGCAAATGCAATACTTTCAGTGTTCGAATTGTTAGAATCCGAACGCTGGGGGAAAATAATACATGATAAGGCACTAAAAGTGTTACGAATTTCAGGGAATGTTAGAACCAGGATCAATATCTTATCAGGAGGGGAACTGCATGATCAGCCCCATAGAAACAAGTTGTACAAGTTAGCCACATATATTGGCAGCTTTATTAACTTAAGCAAAAGAATGTTTATGTACATTTACGTTTGAAGATAATGGGAATAAATCAAAGTTCTTTTATTTTTATCTTATTACTTGTCTGATTGATATGTTAATTTATTTTATCGTTTGAAAGTTAGTTAAAACTTCAAATGCTTGTGCCGGAATAAATAGTAGATGTCCTCTTCAAGAGCATTGTAAACATAAGGTCCCTCTCTTATGAAACCCTCATAGTCAAATGGTGGATTCCAGAAGTATTTATGCCCGATATCAAAAGCTATCGGATGTGAAAAGTTCTTGAAGCTTTGTCAGATAGATGGAAAAGAATAAATTTAGCACAACACTTAAGCAAAAAAGTTTCTTTTATTAATTAAAATTCCAAACTTAGTAAAAGGTCTTGGCATAACTACAAAAAGTAAAGAAAAATATAAACATTAGTCTTTGCTGCCATAACCCGAAGGGAGAGAATAATCTTTGTTTTTTCTATTAGGAGAAGGTCGTTTCGCTTCTGGCTCATGGTCTTCATCTTTTTCAGTTTTTCCTTTGGTTCCTGAATACTCGGAGTTAGTATTTAAAGAATCAGAAGCAACAGGTCGAGCATGAAGGTTCTCGTGAGCAATTGTTTCCAACTCCTGGGCCTTGGCAATGCATTCGTCAATGTTTGTAATGCCTTCTTTGTCTTCCTCTTTGTATGGTGTATGGCTTAAGTCTTCTCAAAGAGGAGAGAATATTCCTGATCTTGGAGTTTAGCTTGGAGCTTTTCAATCTTCGCTTAAAGCTTTAACAAAGTTGATTCTGGAATGAAGATCAACATTTGTTGTGGCATGAATTTTATTATGCTCCTTGGCTCTTTTAAGCCTTTCCTCCATCTTTGCTCTCTAATCCTTGCCAGCACTTGCCTCCTCAGTTTTTGAGCATAAGCCAGGTTCCAAGTTATTAACTTGCTCCATCAAAGCAGACTCGCGTTTGGCAGCTGCAATCACGGTGTCATGTAGCTCAACCCACTAACCTTTGCTTCCTTAACTTTTTCCTCCAACACTGGGAGGTGCTCGACAAGCTAATTCTATTCGTTTAAAAGCTGATCTCGTTCTGAAGTAAGCTCTTGCTTGTCAAGAATCGACCTTTACAGGCCCTCAGAAGCAAGAAGGTTGCTTGAAAAATGTTAGAACTAAAGTTATTAATGCAAAGTATAAATTGAAAGGAGATATAAGAAAGTTATATTGCTACTTGCGTCAAACAGTGTATGCTATTATTTATCAGACACTCCGCAAAAAGAGAGTCTATTTTTCTCGAATATTTTTCTGAGGTTAGCAGCTTCAGATAGTTGGCAAGATCCACCGGCTTGGAAAGTATATAGAACTCATTTGAAATCAAAAGGATGTCACTTCATTTTCCATGATGATCTTGAGTCGGTGTCGAGTAAGTATTTCCCAAGTTTCCATTATCGGGCGACCATGTAGAAGGAGAATTTTCTATTTGATCAGCTGGGGCTGGTGGAGAAGAAGCGGTGTAGATGGAGAAGTTGTTGTTACTGGCTCAGAAGTTGCGATGGAGGAAGGCCAGGGATTGAACTCCTTTGACCAGAAGCAACTTTGGGAATTCGAAAATGAGAGGAAGCATTTTAGGCCATTTTAACCCCCCCCCC
>ML270415.1:26601-37895 GCA_005239495.1 Nicotiana undulata | reverse complement strand
GGTAATAGTTCTGTTATGTCATTTATGACTTGCCTTAAAAATTTAGTGTCATGAAGGATAAAGAGTACACGAATTAAAGAAAATGAGTTTCGTTAAGGGTTATTGAATTTGGATAAAATACGGTGCGAGCTATAATACCCAACACTTATGGACTAGTACCATGCAATGTACTATATGACAATGATGGTATGATGTATAATGTATATTAAAAATAAGTATAATTTGAATTAATTTGAATTAATTTTTAATTATGCGGACAATTAATTTTTAATGAGACATTACCTAATTAACTAATAAGCAGATAACAATCAATAAATTTCCACCCCTAAAACGTGGCAGTTAGCAACGTTATAAGGAAATGACTAGGATTAATTTGCTATTAGGTGGCTTGTAGATAAACCTTTACTACATTTCAATGTCTTTGAATATCAAAGACTTTGCAAGTTCATAAAAAAAAAAGGTGGAAATGTTGAAGTCATTCCAAAAACCTTCCAACACATTTCATTTTAACCTTTCAGCAAATTCATTTCAAACCTTTCAACAAGTTCAATTCAAACAGAGGTGAAACGTTGCAGTATTTTTCTTGCAAGAAATTCCTAAAAAAAAACAAAATCCAACGAGAAATTTTAAAATCGTAGCAATGTAAAAGTTTTTCGGTTCTAACGGAGTACGGTGCAATCTTTTTCAAGTATATCATACAAATTTTTTTTCCTACTCCAGTTACGAGTCCTCGGGTGTAGAGTTCGGAGTTGCGGGCGCGTTCTTGGTCCGAGAGGTAGATTCGACACGAGGTGAGTCTCCTTTCCAACCTTGTAACGGGGAAAATGTCCCCATAGGTTCTTGATTGTTGTGTGTACATGTTGTGGGGGCCACGTATGTACCAAGTGATGAGAGTCCGTACGTGGTGACTGTATTGCTATGTCGGGTAGCCTTAGGATTCACAAGCATGCCTCTATGTGCCCTATCTGTACCTTCGTATGTGTTATGAGTTACGAGTTGTAATTATTGTTGAGATGATAAGGAAAAAGTGAGGTATTATGATTTAAATCCTAGTTGATTACCGTGGTATTGGCCTAGTCCTGTTGAGTTCACTGTTGAGTTGGTACACGTTTGTCCTTATATATATACGCACTTGTTATCGAGTTAGCACACGAGTCGCAGGTATAACGCGCGATCGTGGGTCAGCTTATTACTATATCGAGTCAGCACACGAGTCGTAGGTATGATGCGCGATCGTGGGTCAGCTTATTACTATATCGAGTCAGCACACGAGTCGCAGGTATGATGCACGATCGTGGGTCAGCTTATTACTATATCGAGTCAGCACGCGAGTCGCGGGTATGATTCGCGATCGTGGGTTAGCTTATGACCACCCTTATGACTCCAGCCGGTTGTCTTGTCCTGGTATGTGTATGATCACTTAAGTTCTGAGTCACTTGTAACGAGATTGTCAGGTATTGGTTATAAGAGGATTTTGGTACTTTGTTGTTCATTTTNCTTATGACCTCAGTCCTTATGACCACCCTTATGACTCCGGCCGGTTGTCTTGTCCTGGTATGTGTATGATCACTTAAGTTCTGAGTCACTTGTAACGAGATTGTCAGGTATTGGTTATAAGAGGATTTTGGTACTTTGTTGTTCATTTTTCTGATCTTTACCTGGGTTACATTACTTGCTATGTACTTGTTGTTTACTGATTCACATGCCTATTACTTTTTCCATATCTCGTTATATATTATATTGCTGNATGTACTCATGCTGCACTTCTTCTTCTGTACTTGACTGTACATGTCCGGAGGCTGGTACATCGGACTATCAGGCCGGTGCTAGATACTGACTTGTGTTGATTAGACTTCACGGTGAGCTACTCTTCCTGGCGATCCCTGGCAGCACCCTGAAGTTTCTTTTTGTCCTTTTCTCGTCTATTTCATTCAGACTGTGGACTTGTATATAGATTATCCTTGTATAGTCAGATAGTTGCCCGTGACACTAGTTCCTGGCACACACGTAGCGTATATTTTGAGTTGTGGGCGGTATATTTATACATATGCTTACCTTTTGGCCATGTTTCGTTATGATTTTATTTCATATCACAGGTTATCATCATGCTAATAATTGTTTAAAACTGGTAAACGTTGGAAACATTGATCAAATAGGAAGGGTAACACTTAGTATCATCCATGTTGGCTTGCCTAACCTCGTCGTTGGGCGCCATCACGATCTGAATTAGGATTTGGGTCGTGACACCTTGTTCTTAAAGGAAAAGGGTAAAGATCTCCTGATTGTGCAAATATATGTGGATGATATCATATTTGGGGAAACCTTTGAAAAATTGAGTAAGGAATTTGCTATACTTATGGGGAGTGAGTTTGAGATGAGTATGATGGGTGAGCTAATCTTCTTCTTAGGCTTGCAAATCAAGAAAAACCCCAATGGAACAATGATCCATCAACAAAAGTATGTGAAAGAACTGCTTAAGAAGTTTAAAATGGAGGACTCAAAGGAAATAGACACCCCCATAGCCACAACTACGAAACTGGATGTGGATGAACCCGGTTCATCCGTTGATCAGAAGCTATACAGAGGGATGGTTGGGTCCTTAATATATCTCACCGCCAGAAGACCTGATATTGTGTTCAGTGTGGGATTGTGTGTGAGGTTTCAGGCAAATCCAAAGGAATCCCACCTATCTGCAGTAAAAAGAATCTTGAGATATTTGAAAGGCACTACTGACTTCTGCCTTTGGTATCCTAAAGGTAGTAATTTCGACCTTGTAGGATATGCTGATGCTGATTATGCAGGTTTCTTGGTTGATAGGAAAAATACTTCAGGCATGGCTCACTTTTTGGGCTCCTGCCTTGTGTCTTGGGCCACCAATAAACAAAATTCAATAGCCTTGTCTACTGCTGAGGCTGAATATGTGGCTGCAGCCTCATACTGTGCTCAGTTGCTATGGATCAAGCAACAACTCATGGACTTTGGTATAAATGTGGGATGCATTCCTATTTTCTGTGATAACACTAGTGCCATTAGTATGGCGAAGAACCCGGTTCATCATAAGAGAACTAAACACATAGATGTTAGACACCATTTCCTAAGGGATAACTATGAAAAAGGAATGATCTCAATTGAATTTTGTGCTACTGTCATCAAATTGCAGATATTTTTACTAAAGCACTAAGTAGGGAGCATTTGGGAGAAACATGCTTGAATTAAGGATGATTAAGATCACCTAATTGAAAAACAAAAATGAAAAAAAAATTGGCTAGAAAATTATAAATTATGTACTTAATCAGACTAATCATTGCTCAGTATCATGTCTTTATTGCTATACTCTCTTGCCATGTATTAATATGATTCCCTGGATGCTAATGATGTTTCTCTATCTTTGTAAATTGAGGCAAATTAAAGACTTTAACATGATGGACCTGGTTCATCCATGCGGGTTCATCTGACTGACAAGGTACGTACTCATCTCCATACACTTATTAAATTAATTACAGTCATACATGAGCAGGACTCTATCTATATTTGGTTCAATTCAAATTCTTAGTACTTATCCAAATTGAACCAGTTTCAAGAAGTCTCATCTCTACTTAATTAGCCTAGCTTTAGGGGGTGTATAATCGTCTAATCAATGTTAGTCTTACGCCGATTAGACTTCTACTTGAGTAAATACTCTGCTAGTTGTAAATTTAATAGCCACATCTTATAAAGGATTCATCATTACTTTCCATCTTCATATCATACCAAGTAGAACCAAGTTCGTCACCCTCTTCTTCAAATCAAAACTAATCGAATTTTCTTCTCTTTCTAAAAAGCTTATCGCAATGTCTTCACCACCACCTGCCTCTTCTTCTTCTTCATCGCCCAATCGTGATTACGATGGAGGACTTTATGAATCTTATTATAATTCTCCATCCGTGTATAGATCTCAATCTCCATAGATATCTTTAACCCCTGAAAACCCTCAAATACCTGAACCCACTCCAGTTCTTGAACCCACACCTAACCCTACTCCAGCCCCCAGGGCTCGTCGTGTGAAAGTTCTTGCCAGAAAATCTGTTGCTTCTGGCTCTCGTTCAACGTTCTTGGAGGAAATTCTACAGGCTGAAAAGGATAATGATTCTGAATCATCAAGTGAATCCTTCAAATCAGCCAATGAGGATGAAGCACCTGATTCATCCAGTTTTGAGCAAGGTAATCTTGAGGTTGTTTCTAAAACTGCTACCACTGAGAACATGTTTGTGTTGGTTGGGTCAGTTTTTGATATTGAAGTGCTGGATAGGCGTAGAAAATTTGGAAAAGATAAAATTCTTGAGAGAGAGGTATAAGGAGGTTCTATAAGGGGGTCTGGGGAGGACGGCACCCCTTTGGCTATCTGTGGTCCCGTTCCTGAGCATGTTGGAGAAGATGTCACAGATTTAGGGGGGAGCAGTGGTGCTGGGGAAGCAGCAACATGTCTAGAGAGCTTACAAAAATCAGCAAATAACCTGGTTCATCTTTCGAGGAGACACTGGCTAAGATGCTGAGGAAGCTGGGGGAGTCTTATAACCCCAAAAAGAAGAGAACTCAAAATTTCAAGGAAGTCACTACCCCTTTTCCTCAAAAGAAAAGGAAAGCTTCTGTATCTGTTGATGCTCCTGCCCCAAAAGTTCGTGCTACACGAAGTGCTATTCGACAAGGTGAAGAAGAGTTAGAAAGGGCTCTGAGAGAGAGCAAGAAAAAGAAAGCTTCAAAGGGAAAGGCAAAGGTAGGAGAGCCTATTGAGGCTGTTATTGTTGATGATGATACGATGGACCTGGTCCATCATGAGGAGCAGCCTACTCCAGTTGTGGTTGAGACACCCAAACCAAAAGGGGCTAAGGCTTCTCCAAAGAAATCAGCTGTTGTGTCTGCCACACCTTCAAGCACTATTAAAAGGACTAGGTACAAAGCCAAGAAAGTGAGGTTGTTGAAAAAGATGAGGATAAAGAGTGGAGTGAAGGAGATGAGAAGGAAGTTGGTGAGGAGACTGATAGAATCACAATGTTCAGCAAGAGGACAATTCTGAAGGGAAAGTTATTGAAAGATCTCGAGGAACCTGGGATGTGATACCTGCTGGACACACTGGATGTGCAGGGGTGGAAGGACATGGTCCTTCGCATGGAAGGAAGGCTGGCAAGGAACGAACTGGTGGAGTTCATGGGTAATGCAGTCGTCAAGGATGGCAGGGTCACTTCCACAGTCAAAGGAATTCAAGTCACTTTTGATGCACAGGATCTGGGAGAGATTCTGAGTATTCCGGCTGAGGGCTACAAAGATTACACAAGGAAAAGATGGCCTAGTCTGGATGGGATTCCCTCAGCAATCAACATTACCAGATTCTTCTGTGACAATGAAAGGGAAATTGAACCCAGGCCAGTATACAAAAGTGAGATGCAGCCCCAACACAAGTTGTACTTTGAATTTGTGATTAAGTTCCTGCTGCCAAGACAAGAGAGAAGGCACATCGCCAATTACATGAACCTCACCTTGATGGAGTGTTTGTATAGGGAAAAGCAGATCAACTGGCCAGCTTTTATCATTCAACTCTTGGATAGAGTTGTCAATGGAACCAAAGCACACGTTATTCCGTATGGCTTTATTCTGACAGTTGTGCTTGCCCACTTTGATGTTCCTGTGAAAAAAGCTGAGATGGCTACTACTAAGGATTATTTTGGGACACTTTGTTGACATGTGATTATATTGTCAATGTTTCTGCAGATGAACCTGGTTCATCTAGGAAGCAGCCAGTCAATAGCAAAGTCAGAACATTGGTGCAGGAAGGAGAGATAAAGGATGCAGAGATCCTTAGATTGAAATCTCGCCTTCATGAGGTGGAATCTGAGCGGGATGCTATCAGAATTGACCTAGCCAAGGAGAAGGAGAAAAATGAAAGTGTTCTTCAACAAATGCTTTCTCTTCTTCAAGCCAAGAATCCAACCTCATATGCACCTTCCCAATCTTAGGATGTCCAGAACCACCAAAACCACATCTATGACCCAGTCCGGGATTTGTTATGTTTTACTCTATTTTGCTCATAGTTGTGGTTGTTTTTAGTTTTCTATGTAGGATGTTGATTTCCGTTCCAATCAATGAATTTTGCTATTTTGTTATTGACTTGTTTCAATTATTTAGCTTACATTCACTGGTTTCTTGTGATGATTAATCATGTTTTTCACCTGCAGTTTCCTAAATGGCCATGAGTAATTTTTAACAAATTCTGGTAAGTTTATCATTTTTGCAACTTTTCGATGATGCCAAAAAGGGGAAGATAGATAATATGTGCTTTCAAAATTTTCACAAGTGATATTTATAACCTAATGAACATGGTTTCTCTATGATAAATGCTTAAAACCATACAAAGTGTTTGAAGATTGTACAAGGTTAAGAACATGGTTTGTCATCATCAAAAAGGGAGAATTTATTGACCCAAGTCACTGCATGGTTTTGAAGATTGACAAATGTATACCAAGTTGAACCAAGTCCATCAGGCTATCATAGTGAAACGGACTCATTGGCACGCGAAGACTCCATGCGCAGGAGATAACAAGTTATGTGAATTATCTGGGAAATAAGAGGTTGTCTCCTAAAGCGAAAATGTTGCAAATTGATAAGAGGTTAGAGTTTGAATTCAGCAAGGATAGTAACAAAGGAAGGAAGTTGATTAATACAAACTCTTCCACCAAGGAAGAGTTGCACTTGAACTGAACGACAATCTCAACTACTGATTCTATAAAATGTAGAAGCATTCCTGCTGAATATGAAACGCACAAAAACTGAAGTGAATCAAGATCTGAAAAGCAAAATTCCCAGAGGTATTTTGCAAGCAGAATCCTTGTGCGACACAAAGGCTACTGACCAACTAGAAAAACTAGTTCCATCTGTTTGTTTATTGAGTCTAGTTGGTTGTAGTAGGTGATTTAATATTGTATCTTTTCAGCTTTATTAGAAGCAATTGTAATAGGTATACATTGTTCAAGTTAGAGTTAACTTGAAGCTTGTCGAAATTAGCTAGAAGCTAGGTTGCTACAAAGGGATTAGAGTTAGTCATAGGTTTACAAAAGAGTTTATTTTGTAAATGTTGTTTGGCTTAGAGTTTGGGAAAATCCTACTGAGTAGTAGGTCGTGGTTTTTTTAACCTTTTGAGCCAGGTGTTTTCCACATAAAAATCTCTGTGTTTTTACTTTACTGCATTTATTATTCCGCACCAGTAGAAGTTGAAACACCAAGAAGAACCAGGTTCTTCTAAGTAAGACAACACTCAAAAATTTGGACACCACACAAATCCCCCCCCCCCCCCTCTTGTGTGGTATTGAAGTATAAAACATCACTTTCCAGACGAGCAGCTACTCGCCACGAACATGGAGGATGTGACATGGTATGCAGACATTGCAAACTACCTGGCAAGTGGTATTGAACCCTATGAACTCTCATCTGTCCAAAAGAAACGATTTTATCGTGATTGCCGCAATTATTATTGGGATGAACCTCACTTGTTTAGAATTTGCATTGATAACATGATCCGGAGGTGTGTCCCCGAGATAGAACAATTTCCTGTTATGCAGGCTTGTCACGCATCAGCATATGGAGGACATTTTGGAGGAGTTCAAACAACAGCGAAAGTGTTAGAGGCTGGCTTCTACTGGCCAACTATGTTCAAAGATGCTCATCAATGAGTGAAGGGCTGTAATGAGTTCCAAAGGAAGGGAAACATATCATGTCGTCATGAGATTCCCATGAACCCGATACAAGAAGTAGAGGTGTTTGATGTGTGGGGGATTGACTTCATGGGTCCCTTTGTCAGCTCCTATGGCAATAAGTACATACTTGTTGCTGTAGATTACATGTCCAAATGGGTGGAAGATGCAACATTCCCTATCAATGATGCAAGAGTGGTGGTGGGGTTCTTGAATAAAAATATATTCACCCGTTTTGGGATCCCAAGGGCCATTATTAGTGACCTCGGCACTCACTTTTGCAAACCTGTCTTCGAAATGCTACTGGCCAAGTATGTTGTGCGCCACAAGGTGGAAACCCCTTATCACCCTCATACGAGTGGGCAGGTTGAGGTATCAAACCGTGAAATCAAGAGTGTGCTGACCAAAATAGTAAACGCCACAAGAATTGATTGGGCAAAAAAGCTTGATGACGCACTCTAGGCCTATAGAACTGTATTTAAAATGCCAACTGGTATGTCTCCGTACAAATTGGTGTTTGGAAAGGCCTGCCACCTGCCTGTGGATCTGGAACATCGAGCTTGGTGGGCATTGAAGCAGTTGAACATGGATCTTGATGCTGCGGGTGAAAATCGAGTCACGGAGCTGCATGAGTTGGAAGAATTCAGGTATCAAGCATTAGAAAGCACAAGGCTATATAAAGAGAGAATGAAGAGGTTACACGGAAAAAAACATTGTGGACCGAAATTTCAAAACCGGAGATAAATTATTGCTCTATAATTCAAGATTGAGATTATTTTCGGGTAAGCTCAAGTCCCGATGGTCTGGACCATTTAAAGTGGTCGAAGTGTTTCCCTCTGGTAATGTGGATATTGCTACGGAAGATGGGTCCAAAACCTTCAAGGTTAATGGACAAAGATTAAAACTGTATGTGGGGATGAATGAGACCAATGAATTGTCTGTGGTGCATCTGTTTGAACCTCAGAGGTTGAGCGAGCCTTAAATGCGCTCATTCTGCGTCGTGTCGCGACGTTAAATCAGGCGCTTCATGGGAGGCAACCCATTGATTGTTGTACTCGTAGTGCCGCGACGTTAAATCAACCGCTGGTTGGGAGGCAACCCAATACATATAGTGTTTATAGTGTAAATACTAACATATGCAGGTGTGCGAGAAAAGGGGTGAACATAAGACCCCAATAAAGAAGAAAAGAAAAGAATAAGTTTGATGACGCCTGGACTACCGTGCCCGCTCTAAGGTCGCGCTAGTCAGGTTTCTTACTGTCTCTCGCATTCGCCACTAGCGCGGCCGCGCTCATCTCGCACTAGAGGTCACGCTAGTGGGGTTTTACACTAATTATTATTTTTTTCTTTCTAATTTTCCCAACCACCCAAATTAATTTTTACCCCCCAACCGACCCAGCCCCTTCCACTACCCCCACTCTCCATCTCCCACTCAAACACAACCCCCCATAAACCCTTACCCTTCTTCTTCTTCTTTTCCTTTTCATCCCCCCCAAATAAACCAATAAGCCCCTGCGATTTTCCCCCTCTCCATTCCACACTTCAAGAAATCCCAACTCTAAGTCTTCTTCAACCCCCATTACTCCACCTCCCCCCTTCAACTCTACAGGTATGTATTTCTCACACTAATTATCTTTTTATTTTGTAACTTTGTTTTTCTTTTCCCTTGTGTACAAAAATTGTAGCTTTTTCTTATTTTGGTAGTAGTTGATTTGTACAGAAAAGTAATGACATGAGAAGTATGGGGTGTTGTGATTATGTTTGGGTCATTGTGGTGGTGCTTCCTATCATATATTGAGTGCTTTGGGGTTAAATTGTCCAATGCCCATCAAATGTTTGTAAAAATGCCCCATTGGAGGGAGTTAATGTGACCAATTTTGCGGTGAAGTCTAAGTAACCACATTTGGGTCACTTGTTGTACTGAGCTAACACTGTGCTAATTGTAGGAACCATGCCTCCCCGCAAGCGTCAAACCTCAAGTTCCTCCTCGAGCCGACCGGCACTCGCCTCCACCGGAGGAAGGCCCCGAAAATTAATTGACTCTAGGCCTTTCAATAGCCAAAAAATTGTCTCAGTAAAGGACTAGGACTGATTCGCTGAAAAGGAGGATAAGGCAGTTGTACCTAAGCAGGCTATGGACGTTGTTGCCATTAGGTTGAACTGTCCTAGAATGTATGATGTGTAAATGCAATGTCACCTGGATGTGTTCTTTGAGGAGCCTGATGAGGCAAATGCCATGATTGTCCGGGAATTTTATGCCAACGCTCCAGAGCACGAGAACTATATGGTAATAGTGTGGAGAAGTCAGGTTAATGCCTCAGTGGAGAACACTCGGACAATGTACAGGCTACCTCCACCAGCGGAGGGCTATGTGGATGCCTACTAGACATATCGTGGCAAAAATACTCCCTGGGATACGTTCACCCCGACAATCTGTCGACAGGGCATCCTGTTGAAGTGGTACAAATATGGGAACAAATTCCACTCCTCGGCCCTCAAGTTTGAGGCCAAATGCTGGTTGTACTTGATCAATAGACGACTCTTGCCATCCAAAAACACTTCAGAGGTGAACATTCCTCGAGGGTGTTTTATTTGGTGCTTCATGGTAGATGCTCCGTTTGATGTGGCCCGAGTAATTCATGAGGATATGTTTGTCCGCGTGAAGGTCCAAAGGTACAGGTTATTCTACCCATCGCTCGTTACTCGATTGTACGTTGTGGATGGGGTGTCAGGAGACTTTGATATAGATGGACGGGTACCTGTGGCGCACCCCTTCACTGTTGACAGAGTTATTATGGGCAAGGAAGCCATGGCGGCGGATGAGGAATTGGTTGGGCATGACTCTGAGGAAGATGAGGCAGAGGAGGAGCAACAACATGGGGAGGAGGACTGGGCACATGGAGGAGGAGCATCCCGTTCGGGAGCAGGCTGTGGATGTTGGAGGCCCGTCTAGGTCCAGTCAGGTACAACGATTAGACCACCTGGAGCAAGACGTGGCCGGGATGAGGACCTCAGTACTAATCTGGGGACCCGAGTTGATGAGATGGCCACCCATCAAAAGAAGTCTGAAAAGAAGATTATGGGTTGGCTACGCGCCCTAGGTCGTGCTTGCAATGTGGACCCATGCAATGTCTCCAACCAAGATTGAGCTGTCAGGGAAGTCCCCTTACCTTACTCTATATTTTCATTGGCCATTACGACATGTCCTCATTTTAAGTGAGGGGTGGGGGAAGGATTCCCTGTGTGTTGTATGTTGCACATTTGTTACTTGATTGCTTTAACTTTTATTTAACTTGGTAGAATTGTAGTTTTTTTTTTCACGTTTTCTTTTTGTAGCTTTGTTTAAGGTTATTTTTGTGTTGGTTGTGCTATACATAGGGTATAATTAATTAAGTCGTCTTGTCCCGACGATGGATCCCTGCGACGGGGTTCTTGAGGGTCTAAGTCGATTATAAAAAACAAAAAAAATTAGTGGACTCTTCCTGATGACGGACTTCATAGGCAGTTTTCTTGAGGGAGGTTAGTCCACAGAAACCCCCCCCCCCCCCCAAAAAAAAAAAAATTTTTTTTTTT
>ML270415.1:0-26415 GCA_005239495.1 Nicotiana undulata | reverse complement strand
CCAAAAAAAAAAAAGATTTTTCATTTTCTTTTTAGGTAGTGTAGTAACTCCCCCTTGGTTTTTCTTTTGATCACGGTTCTTTTCCAAGGGTTTAGCTTGCACGGGGTGTAGTTAGTTTTCTTTAGTTTTTTTAGTTGTTAGGATTCTTTTGGGCAAGGAGTTGAATGATAAAATGCACCCCTTGGTGTGTTACACCCGAACACCAAAGAACCTAGAGTGTGACGCTTAGGCTCATTGGTTGACGCTTGTAGAATGCCTTAATTTCGCATACTGTAACAGACTTGAATGCTCAATGTAGTGACTTGAGGAACCAATTTGGAGTGGATTATGTGCCATGTGTGTGCAAGGTATTTTGCATTGTACTCTATGTCCACATTTGATACCTAGAACTTGCCCCGTGTGTGTGCTAAGCGAATTAGTAGTTTGTTCAGTCTTAGAAGTGATATAAGCATTTCTTTGTAAGCCAAACATAAATATGTATCCACCTGATTGCAATTCACAGTAGTTAACCCCTTTGAGCTTATAAGCCTGTTTTGTTGAATACCACATTACAAACTATACCCAATTGTTTGAATAACCTGATTGTTTGAACCTTATACCTCCTATAAGCACCTGATTTGTTGAGAACATGTAAACGTCTAAGTGTGGGGTAGTGGTCTGGTTTTTGAGTGGAATCAGCGAAATAGGAAGATGGTGCGAAGCATAAAAAAATTATTGAAGGCCACTTAGAGAAAAACAAAAGAGAGAAAGAGGACAATGAATAAAAGTAGTCCTTGATGAGTAGTGGCTTGAAAAATAAAATTTGCACCTAAAAAGAGTGGGTTGAATATGAAGCATAGTGTGGTGAAAGTTCTGGCCAAGCATAAGAATGGGCTGAATGTTAATGTAATTGTATTAAAAGTTCTTAGGGAGGTTAGTCACTATATCTAAATATATCCTACTCGTCCCTTAGCCTACATTACAACCAAATGAATACCTAATTGATCTTAGACTGAATAAACTTGATTAGTAGAGTATTACACTACGGGCAAGCCTATGGTGTATCTTTGTGGCATATGAATGTTCTTTCTGAGAGTGAGTGAATTCTTTCAATTTAAAGCTTCTGCGTGTTCTTAATATAATTTGTGTGGAACTACTCTCGATTGTGTGATGTGAGGGCATGTGATTCATGACGAAGAGGTAAATCTTGACCTCCATGTAGAGTATCTTAAGGAAGTAAAGGTATGGCATGTCATGAGAGAGTCGTTGCTTGAGGCATAGATGTTACACAGCTAGGTGCAATGCTTGTAAAATGTTCGTGGTGCGACACCGTAGGGAAGTGTTTGAAGATAAGAAACCTTGTAGGATATAGTGGATTGCTCGAGGACTAACAATGATTTAAGTGTGGGGTGTTGATAATAGGCTAAATTCACGTAGTTTAGCGTATATTTATACTCTAACTTAATGATGCTTCACTGTCTTAATTATGTTAAATGATGATAAATTGGCTCTAATTGTGATTTTTGTGTTTCACAGGAGTACAATGCACTATCGAGGACTTAGGATGATGATCTGGGCGAAATTGAAGAAGAACATCCCCATGGGATAATTTATGGATGATTTGAAGACTGAAGACGCTTGGGACAGTGAGAAACCCTACTAGCGCGGGCTGTAGCGCGAGACTAGCGCGCCCGCGCTAGTCCAGAGATTCCGGGCAGTGCTAAACTCCACTAGCGCGGGCTGTAGCGCGAGACTAGTGCACCCGCGCTAGTCCAGACGGGAAAAGTAAAAGACGAAGGGTACTTTTGGAAGTTCAAGGCCAATCCACTCAACCTATAAAAGGTTCAACTCGCCCAACAGAGTAGTTTATCAAGGTTTAGAGTCTAGAACAAGAATAACAAAGGCAAGAGGCAAGGAGGGCAATTGGGCATCAATCCATATCTCCTTCCCTTGTGGTTTTTACCATTGTTCATGAATTCTTTTGTAGTTTTCGTTATTGTTATGAGTAGCTAACTTTTCTAATCTAAGGTTTTGGTGAAACCCGTTGGGGATGAACTTATTGTGATATTAATATAGTTTTGTTTGGTTGTTAATCTCTATTTGTTCAACTACGTTCTTGTTGTAGTTGATTGAAGGGCCCTCAATTAGCTGTTCCTATTTATTATGTATCTACTTGAGAGAGAGTGCATATTTAGGTAGTTTTTTGAACAACATCACTCCCGGAGTATAGGCGAGATCCATAACCGAGGGTTTAGAGGTTGGATTAGAGATAACGATACCTCAGGTGCAATCTAAAGTGAACTGTAAGGCAATTTAGCTAACGTAACTTGAAAGAGTGCGTCTAGTAGATTATCATAATTACTTGAGAGAGATTTATGATAGCTGGAGTGTTCATGATTGATAGAGACAACTAAGTCAAAACTATAGGAAATATACAAGAAGTGATTTCATCAACGGGGGAAACCATAACCTTAGACCTTTATTACAATTGTTTACACCTCATTGTTAGTTAATCTTTAGTTTATTATTTTTGTTCAGTTGTAGTAGTAAAAACACCACCAAGTGATATTCATAACTTTTGAAAAAGTTGATTATTAAGAATCTAGTAATCTAACAACATCATTTAATACGTTAGTTCTCTGTGGGATTCGACTCTGGGCAAAGTACCCGGATCATATTTGCAACGCCCGCTTAGTTTTTTATTAGACATAGTTGAGCGTGATCACAATTCTTAATAATATTTATGTAGTTTTTAAAAAATGCATATCCATTGATCTGAGGTACACGTGCAAAGCGCGTATTATAAAATTAGAGTACGAAGTCCCTCAGCAAAATGTCGTTCTCTTTTACCATTTAAAAATAGAATTCACATTAGATAAAGTTTTAATTATAATCTAACTATTTTTATAATATTTAGAACTTTAAAATTAACTAATTTCATTTATTATGTACTTTCTCATTTGAACTATGCAAAAATTTCTAATATTTAGGAATCTAATTGAGTTATATTTTACTTAGGTAATTTTTCTCTATTTACTATAGCTATTTTCCTTAAATTAGACCCTTCCAATTTTCCAAGTTTAACATGTCAGGAATTGTAATGAATTTCTTTTCGCAAAGTTTTTGTCTTCACCTAATTTTGTAGAATGGAAAACCTAAGAATCATCAAGCATGTTTTCTAATTCAAATTCTTTGTCCCTTTTTTTGGACAAAGCGAGCAGTGTAAATTCGAACTTTCACATGCCGACAAAGTATTTAAGGTGACTTATATATTTTCTCTAATTTAATATAAATACTTTAATTAGTACTGATGAATAACATGTACATACTATTATACATTAAATATAATTGTCATTAATTATTTTTCAATATAAATTTAACATTAACTCAAAGTTTTGCTATAACAGGAACTCTTAATATTTAGAAATTTAAAACTGAAGAATATATTAATTTACATTAATTATTATTTATTTGAATTGCATAAAATAATTAAAATTAACTTCTTAGTTTAATTCATATACAAGGAAGAAAAATTAAATTTTTTTTAGAATTCTTATTTATCAAGATAATGTATATGAACAAACTAAGTTGCACCGATTTTGACAATTTTATTTGAATTAAGGAATAATCGAAATATCAAGGTATATTATCTTTTATTTCAAATGATAAATTCAATTAAAATTACTATGTTGTCAATTCAAATGAGAGAAAAGAGTTTAAACATAATGATGAACAAGTAAACCAAAAAGGCAAATTCCACAATGGATAACTAACAAATACTTTTACTAAAATTGGTAATATCATTTTGTGTTCCTTCGATATTCAATGATATTTCAAGTTTTGAAACTTTGTGTTTTTCGCTTTGTAAATAAATACAACCTTTAAATCTCTTTGTAGATGTTACCAACACTGGCGCTAAAATATTTAAAAATTTATTATAATATTAATTAATTATCAAATATACAAAAGACATATTGCATTTTATTTTAACATTATTTTTGGAAACTTGATTTGAAGAAATACTTGAGGGAATAGTATGGTTGTATATTAAGATGAAGCAAGAAAAATACACAATCATTGAGTTTTTGCCCCTTTGTAAATTCAGTTGAGCTAGTGAAATCCAATTCTGTCTGTTGTAGTGATGCTATTACAAATTGTATTTATTTACGTAAAACAAATTAGATATAAGCACTTCAAATTCTAAATATTAGTTACAGCTTTGAAGTGCATTATGATATTTGTAATTACCGAAAGTTAATAAACATTTATAAGTTACAGAAAAATACGTGTAGTTTACGGTAAGTTTAACGCAATTTAGCTATTTCATCCGTTTCAATTTTCCAAAAAAAATGACACATTTTTATATTTAGAAATAATTTAATTTTAAATTTTTTATTTTACATACTTTACCTTAATGAATAACTTTTATAGCACAAATATTAAGGGCGCATCAAGCTTTTGCCCCTTAAGATTTTAGGGTCATATATTTAAAAAGTCTTTCTTTTTTTCCTCACACGTTGTGCCAAGTCAAACGACATATTCTAAATTAAAAAGAGTAGAGTATAATTTCAATTTGAAATATATATATTTGTGTTACCTGTGTGTTTTCAGTATTAGATCATAAAATAATAATAATTTTTATTTTCCACACAAGTACTCAAAAATCGCAATAAAGCATCTAAGTACTTTTGTTAAGGGAGGATTTCTTCGTTCATGGAGCTGGCTAAATGGAGATTAACATTTATCGTTTTATTTTAAGTCGGACACACTTTTATTTTGTAATTTAAACAAATTAGTCAATAATATGCATATAATTTTGAAACTATATATTTATTAATATAAATATACGTATAAAGTGCGTACCATAAAACTAGTTATTATTAATCATTCATAATCATATAAAAAGGTATAACATAATTAATATGTATAAGCTCTAAAAATACTTTGACACACACAAAAAATCTCTTAAATTCTATATAGACTCAAACAGAACACCTGTCAGTCAAGCGAGAAATAGCGAAACATGCCATGAAAGTAAGTTCACTCTAGTAGCAAATTATTACTTCTTCTGTTGATTTTTATTCGTCCACGGTATAAAAAATATATTTTTATTTTTACCTATTCATTAAATTAAATCAAGAATAGGATAATCTTTTTGTTTTTTTTTTGTTTTATCCTTATCAATAACTCCTCATTCCCCAAATGATTTTTCAAAACTTTTGAAAATGCTATTATTATTATGGGTAAAATAATATACATACTTCATTTATTTTCTTAAAGGGAGTGCGAAATCAAAAGCGGGTAATTAAGCTAGCATTTGGCCATAGAATCCCAAATTTATCTTTTAAAACCCAATTTAGGTGAAGTTTTGTTTGAAGATGAAAATCTGTTTAGACATCATTTTTCAAAATATATTTCACCTTTTTTTTAATAAACAAGAAACGTGACTTATACCCATAAGTTCAAAAGACTTTCAAAAATATTCAACAATACCAAACTAACAAGCTTGCTAATCTTGTATATGCAGAACCTCCGTCAGTGCCGTTCATTAGCATTATCACAAATCATAGTCTTGAACATAGATAAGTTTGGCACAAAATTGTTATTTTTATAATAAACTACATAATACACTATCCTAAAATCATAACCTGATATTTTAATATCAACGGCTAATAACACAATTACTAGCTACTACAATTGGTCAAATACAATAATATTACACAATCAATCAGTCCAAAAAAAAACAATATTCCACAAATTAATTGGTGAATTAGTTGGGTCATAATAGATGGTGAACTTTTTTATAAAATACAAAATTTTAGGGTGATTTTTGAAATTATTAAAGAAAAAACCAATGATAGTATTAATTTTGTAATTAAAATCTAACAAAATATGGATAACAATATAAACAGGTTTTACCAAAAAAATATATGAAAAAGACGTGCCGAAAGCTGTGGCCAAACGGGACAAAAAGTGAACGGAGGGAGTATTCATAAATGTGGCTAGTTGTGCAATTTCCAGTAAATTATTTCTTCCCTTTCTGCCCGAAGTAAATTTCCTTTTTTGGTCTAAATCTGTAAGCAATCGAAAAAGGAAGGTGGTAACTTGGAGACGCAATTTGTTGAAACAACCATTTATAAATACATACATTTAATGGAGAAGTGAGCCTATGATGACTTTAATTACCTATAAATGTCTCTCACCCACTCTGTCGAAAATTGCATACAGTGGTGGGAAAAAGGATCTGTTTACAATCTGCCTCCTCAGCTTCTTCATCACCTTCTACAGGTACGAATATATATCACTTCTGTTATATATGCTTTCCCTTCACTATTTGATCAGATTATGTAATATTGGTTATATTGGCTATCTTCGAATTTCAGATTGCAGCCAAAGGTCTTGAAATAATATTTTGGATTTAATTTGGTTGGGTTGAAGTTGGATATATATATATATATATTCGTTTGCTCTATCAAGAATCCCTCAGGTAATTAATGTTATTGCTTTTGTTTCTGAGATGGGGATTATGTGATTTTGTTCTGAGCTCAAATTATGTAGTTATATTGGGGTTAAGTCTTATTTATCATTTTATTATTATGTATTAATCCTAAGATTGTCAATATTAATATTTTGTCAATAGGGCCCTGCCTGAATTTTCATTTTGGGATTAACTTATCTCAGAATTAGCCAAACAAAAAATAAGACGATACTAAATTTTTATTTCAAAATTATTTTTGCTTATACATCGTACGAAACGACCCTTCTTTTGGAGAAACATAAAAGAAGAGATAGAACATGTAGAAGTTGGTGGCATATTAATTTGAACATTTATTCACCAGAAGTACTTTTCTTTCGCTGGCATCTTAAAGTCCACAGCTGTAAATTTTATTTCCGCCATTGAAGACTACCAACCTTACCAGGCTTCAAGTAAAAGATTTTTACTATTCCATCTAAATGTAGTAATCTAATTTACTTTTTCTTTTTATAATCATTCGTCCTTAAAACTTTGTATTTTAGTTAGCTAGCGTTCGGACATAGATTTGATTGAAACTTGAAAAATGAATTTTTTAAGTTGAAATTGTGTTTGGACATACATTTTATTTGGAAAAAAAAAGAGAGGTGAAGTTTTGTGAGTTAAGGAAAATTTTCACCCAAAAATTGCCCTAAACAAAATTTTGAGAACTTAGATTCTTTTTTTTTTTTCAAATTTATTTTAAAAAACTGATCATATCACTAATAAATATTATTTTCAAAATCTATGATCAAACGGGTATATTCAATATACTGCTTTGGTTGGAGTGATGCGAGACACATTTGTTTATGTGTTCAGTGTGCGCATATTTTAATTCTTCCAAGTTTTGTTTTGTTTTTCCTTTTAAATTAATTACCTTAAATTGTCCGTGTCAGCAGTATTAACCAAATTAGGGATTGCATAACTTGTTTACAAAGATGTTATCTAAATCAATACCTTTTTTTAACATGATAAGAAATTAGTTTTGCCCATTTTTACTGACCAAATAATGCTTGGAATGGCTAATAGTCTAATGTTGCAGCTCGTTGGACCCCCTCCATTACTGCTAGACAAAAGGCAAAAGTTTTTATTATATTTCCCCCTCTCTTTATCTGGGTGTTAACGACTATTCGCAATTATAACTGGCAGATTTATGTGTTTAATTATTAGGTCTCGGATTTAAAAAATAACAATACTATTAGAAAACATTAAATGAAATCTGTACCTTTTTTTCTAAAGCAAGTTATTGTTATCCCGGGATTGTAGTCTTATTTTTGTCCCTATAAAAAGGTGGGATAACATTCCCTAGATAATTAATCATGTGATAACTAGTTTCGCAACCAAACGAAACCTAGGTTTTTTTAAAATAAAGATGTACCACTAAAATCTATGGTTAACTAAAAACTCTTGTAATTAAGTGGCCCTGTTTATTAAAAAGGATAATGCAACCAAGATTCCACAACATAACCAAGACATGCTTCAGATAATTTGATCTGTTGTACGGAAACTAGCAAAGAAGATGAAAAAGAACAGCAAAAATTACAATACTAGTATAACAACTATAATGTGTACTATTTCAAATAGTATTAATTGTCAGCAGTTTTAACAAAAATAAAGACACATAACAAACACGGATTTGTATTGGTTCTAAGGAATTTGACATTCTTGTAACCACCATCCGGTGTCAGTAACTCTATCTAGTTATGTTGCTCGAACTCTTCAAAAATATCGTCGGGTGCGTGCCGGGTCCTCCAAAAGTACCACATTTTGAAGGATCCGACACGAGTGCGGCAACATTTTTGGAGTCCTAACAACATAGGTATCAAGTGAAATTAGTCTTCCTCGGACAAGTATTTTTACCCTTAGAATCAATATAACTCTCTCAAAGAAAGTTACATGGCATCTGCCCTTACTCTTGTTTTACCAAAAAATATGATAAACACTTTTACGAGAGATTTAACAAATAAAATGGAAGGTTAATCCTAATCAAACATAATCGATTCTAAATCAAACAGTGTTGAACATGTACATCATGCAAAATCAAGTTTATTTAACTTTTCAGATAACTACAAAAGGCACCCAGCATAAATGACAAGCTTACATATTTGATACGTTATCCCATACTCATGAGTATGGAAGAAGGAAGGATGTCTCTCCAAGAGTGTTGGATCGATTGTTGTTGAATCAGTTGGGGAGGTCCTTAGGTCTTCTCTCTTCTAGATTTTGGCTCTTCCCCTTGTTCCTGAGCCCCCTCTGTCTCTTCCTCACCCCTTATTTATATTCTCCATACTCCTGTTTGTCCAGTGGTCCAATTGGTTCTATCTTTTTTATTATACTTCACGATGGGCATTTCACCTTGCAAATCCATCGTTGGCTCGATCTCGGATATAGCCGAGATAATTGGTGGGGTCGTACCCTACGAGCGTGAACACGGCTTAGTCGACCCTTTACTACTTTCTTCGGTGTTGACCTCATGGACAGATTTTGACCTATACAACTCTCATTGTGTTTCAAATAATAAGCTGCGTGCAGTAGGAGATATGTCTATCCCTTAATTCTTGTGCTTTGTCTTCATAATGTTGCAGATGGTTATAGCAAAAGATTTAACAGCAGGGACTGTTGGCGGAGCAGCACAATTGATAGTTGGCCACCCTTTTGATACCATAAAAGTCAAGCTCCAAAGCCAGCCTTCTCCAGTACCCGGGCAACCTCCAAAATATGCAGGTGCCATTGATGCAGTCAGGAAAACAGTGGCTTCTGAAGGTCCAAAGGGTTTATACAAAGGCATGGGAGCTCCACTTGCAACTGTAGCCGCCTTCAACGCATTGCTTTTCACTGTTAGAGGTCAAACCGAGGCGCTGTTAAGGTCTGAACCTGGTGCCCCTCTTACTGTCAGGCAGCAAATCCTTTGTGGAGCTGTTGCTGGTACTGCTGCATCGTTTCTTGCCTGCCCAACTGAACTCATCAAATGCAGGTATGCTCCTTAATGCATTAAGGTCAGAAACTATAATACTCCCTCTGTCCTAATCCATTTGGCAGAGGAATATACGTTAAGTTTTCCTCAGCTCCTCTATGATCAACAGTCAAGTTGGCCGCCACTTGGCCTCATTGTTTAGGGCCAATAAACACAACTTATAAAAACTCATATCCATATCATTTCATGTGTTTTAAGGCTTCTTCTATGTAGCATTAGTGGTAAACCTGCTTATGTATTTAGCTAAATTGATTGCTGAATTCTCAAATTTGACTGCAGATTGCAAGCCCATAGCGCGTTGGCAAGTGTACGATCAAGTTCTGTGGCCATAAAATATGCAGGGCCAATGGATGTTGCACGACACGTTCTTCGTTCTGAAGGAGGTGTGAGGGGTCTCTTCAAGGGTTTATTCCCAACCTTGGCACGAGAAGTACCGGGAAATGCTGTCATGTTTGGCGTATACGAAGCGTTAAAGCAGTACTTTGCAGGAGGCATGGATACTTCTGGACTGGGAAGGGGTTCACTTATAGTAGCTGGAGGCTTGGCTGGTGGTTCAGTCTGGTTCGCGGTGTATCCAACCGATGTCATTAAGAGCGTAATTCAGGTCGATGATTACAGAAACCCGAAATACTGTGGCTCTTTTGATGCTTTTCGGAAGATTTTGGCATCAGAAGGTGTCAAAGGCCTTTACAAGGGGTTTGGACCTGCTATAGCGCGTAGTGTCCCAGCAAATGCTGCTTGCTTCTTGGCATACGAGATGATTCGGTCTAGTTTGGGATAATCGCTCCTCGAGGATTGATGGAAGGTTTTGGGAATGGTTACACTTACTTATTTAACTAGATTTTCCCCAATTGGAATGATCTGTAATTCCAGTAGAACAATTGTGCTTTAAAAATTTTATACCTATTTTTGGGGACTAAGAAGAAAGAGATTTTTGTGAGCTAAGTTTTGTTAATATTATACAAATATACAAGAGGCATACATTACCAAAATAGTTGCCAGTTTTTGGTCTGCTCTGCTAATTTCATCTTCAGTGTTTATTTGTTTTTGAGTTTTGACAATGTCAAGAGTGACAAGATGCAACAACAATAACAATCCAGTAACATCCCACAAGTGTGGTCTGGGAAGGGTAGAGAGTACGCAGACCTTACCCCTACCCCAGAGGGGTAGAGAGGCTGTTTCCTGGAGACCCTCGGCTCAGAGACAATAGATCTGTGACAACAAAACCCGAAAAATAATATCATCAACGTGAGAGACAGCAAATAGATCGAAAAACAGTAACACAAATATTATGCAAAAGTGTGAACCACAACAGAAATCACTAGAAGTGCTAGACAAAACACTATCATACTTGCCGATACAAAGAGAGAAACCGGGACAAAGAAGAAAACCGCTTGACTACCCTTTAACCTACAACCCTAATGCTCGACCTCCACATCTTCCTATCAAGAGCTATGTCCTCGGAAATCTGGAGCCGCGCCATGTCCTATCTGATCACCTCGCTCCAATACTTCTTAGGCCGCCCTCTACTTCTTCTCGTACCTGCCAAAGCCAACCGCTCACACCTCATAACCGGGGCATCTAGGCTTCTTCTCTGCACGTGTCCGAAACATCTAAGCCGCGCTTCCCGCATCTTATCGTCCACCGGAGCCACGCCCACCTTCTCTCGAATATCTTTATTCCTAATCTTATCCAACCTAGTGTGCCCACACATCCATCTCAACATCCTCATTTCTGTTAGTTTCATCTTCTGGATATGTGAATTTTTGACTGGCCAACACTCAGCCCCATATAACATGGCCGATCTAACCACCGCTCTATAGAACTTACCTTTGAGTTTCCGTGGCACATTTTTGTCACACAGGACTTCAGACGCTAACCTCAATTTCATCCCAATACCCGCCGATCTCCTCAAGAATGACAAGATGATGGATTAAAAATCCAGGAGATTGTACATTTCATCCGGACATTCACAATGCCGTATCTTAACATTTCAAATAATTGAAGCATGATTCTTGATTGAAGACTTAAAGATAGTCTGGTGCTCGCGAGTGTTCTTAATTGCTGTTATTTCTTTTCTATTTGGCTTCAACTAAAGAGGTAAAGATGATAAAAGAGAAGGTATGGTCACAAATAGGAGTGACAATCAAAATTTATATCTTGCTTTCATGACATGTTTAGAACTTAAAAATACAAACCTAACAGTTTAAAGGAAATCCAACGATCAAAATTTAGTATCGCCTTATCCTCTGTTTGCTTACTAATTTTGGGATAAGTTATCCTAAGATTAAAAATAATAGCAGGATAATTTATACATGCCAGAGGGTGGAATAATAATATCATAATAAAGTACTCCAGTAAACTGACAATCTCAGAATTAATACAACCAAATATGAATATCTCAGCATAACTAATTTAAGTATAACTAATCCCAATATAATTAATTCAAATATAACTTGTGTTCAAGCCAAACAACTCCTTGCAGTAGTATAGTGAAGGAAACAGAAATTCTGTCTAATGGGAATCTTAATTTGTTCAAAAACTGTTGTTGGTACCTGTTACACTTGGCTTTCATATCTGTTTATTGGAAGTTGATGACAAGAATATAACTAAGGGGTCGTTTGGTTTGAATACACCTTATGTCGGGATAAGTTATATCGGTATAAGTTATGTTGAGATTAATTATATTGAGATTGGTTTTTATCCATTGTTTGGTATGTTGTATTAAATATGACAATTGCATAATCTGTAACAAGAATGTATAAGTTATACCGGTGCTAGTTACCTCACCCTCTATAAGGTATAAGTTATCCCGGTGTTAATTTTAATTCTGTGATAACTTATACCTGATTTGATAACCAAACGAAGTATTAAAATGATATTAAATATTTATACCAACACTATAGCTTCTTATACCTCGTACCAAACGACCCCCAAGTAATCATTTACCTACGTTACTGAAATGGACAAAGAATCTATGCACTAACATCTACACACCTATATTAAACATATATACTCTCTGCGTTTCAATTTGTTTAAATTGTCTTGGAGTACTAAGGTCAAATTCATTAATTTTTCGAATGTGAAATTAGACATAAATACTTTTAGTTTATTGAAATAAAGTTTATATATTTAGTAAAAATACAATAATTAAAATAATTAATAATTCAAAATATTTAAATTATTTACAAAAAAGATACTCGAAGAAAATTTTGTTTGACTCGCAAAAAAGTGATAAGTTCAATTTTTTTTGGGAAACAAAGCGAGTATGTTATAAGACAAACGTTATCCTCAAGAATGTGATTCATCATAAAACAGTTTTATTATGGTGTCTTATTTTGTGAATTATTTAGTAGCTAGTCTTATCTTGTGCAATGATAAGATAAATAACTTAATAAATAAGTAACTGACATGGCTTTCATGACTTGTATAGAACCTAAGGGCCTGTTTTCAAAATTAGTCTTTGGTTATGAAAATTTTTATTTTCACTTGAAGTTGAATTTTGAAATTTTTCGAAAATTTGGAAAACTCCAAATATCTATTTTTCAAAATTTCACTTCAGAACATTCAAAAAAATTTAAAAACTGTCTAAAATTATATTTATGTCCATAACACAACTTTAATTTTCAAATATCATTTTCACTTGAAATTTTTTTCCCACTTATTTTCTGAGATTTTACAATTCTTATGTCCAAACAGCGACTAAAAGTACAAAATAAACATAATATATAATTTAAAGGTCATATATACTAGCAATAATTGAAGCTAGTACAAGGAGGTCTAGATAAGCTTTTTTTTATCATTTCTTACTGCAGAAGCATAACATATATTATATCGAAAATTGTCCGTACTCCCTATTAAGTTTTAGTCACTTGATTCAAGTAAAGTATGTTGTCTGGAAAGTACTTGATATACAGTATTTTTGATCTATTCTATTCCACTTGACTGGCAAGGAAAGAAATTAAAGAAATAGCCGACTCTTCCAGATTGTTTTGATCATGACATGTGTAGAACTTAAAAGTTTAAACCTAACAGCTTAAAGGTCTTAGCAACGATTAAATAAATAGGTCCAAAGTCTCATACTCTTATTTCAATGACGGCATGCACCAATTTACTCTTATTTTATTCTGCATCGAGCCTACCTATTTTTTTAGTGGGAAGGAGAAAAATATCTCACCTAATTTTAGATAGTACATATCGGCTTAAGCCTTTAGCCTTGTACGATTCTAACTCAAGTGCATCATGAATTTGGTGTATTCTTGATACTAATTAATATTTTACACACCATAAGGGACTAAAAAACTCATCGTTTCATTTCAACTCTGATATCTCGATAACTTGTATATTGTCAGCAAATTGAGGCTTGCTTTCTCATATTTATGATCAAGCTAATACAATATGTCGAGAAATAGATGCCGCTTAAACATCACCTCTATGGAATGAAGTTATATTCTAACTTCAAAAAAAAAAAAAAAACAGTTTAAAATATAAATCCAAAATTCCATACCTTGGTCAAAGTATAAACAAATTACTCGAAAAGAAAACGAAATAGAAAAGAGCAAATAAAGTAAAGATTCATTCGAAAAAGATGAAAAATAGATAGTAATAAATGGAGTATTGACTTGTGCAAAATAAGGAAGGAAAAAACAAAAATAACTTGTCTTGACTTCTTTAGCTGACCTTTCAACCAATCACGGGCCACCTTGCGGGGCAGCAACCAACCTGTCCTCCCACTTACTTGACCTTGACACATTTCCTACACTCTTTACTCAATCTCATTTTATATACTCCACTTTCTCTGAGTGATATATTATTAATTTGATATAAAATTTAAGAAAAATAAATACTTTTGATTTTATACTATTTATATAATTATAATAATTTTGAACATGTGATCTTAATATTTATATGACTATAAACACTTCTCGTTACAAATAATATATTATTTTTTTCAAATATAAAAATCTATTATTTTTTAAAAGTAAATTAGTTAAAAATAATATCACATAAAATAAAACGGATAGTATTATTTTGTGTTATCAGTTTTTTTTTTTTTTTAAAAAAGTTTGATACCTTTTAATATTTGAATGTCCTTCTACTTTAGTGATTTTATGTTGCCCTTTATAAAATTGGAGGAATTAACATTTCATCATATATAGAGTCATAGACTTTTTCACATTAAAAAAACAAAGTGATTGCATCTCTTCTATTATTCACTTATTAAAATAAGAATAAAATAAACACTTTATTTTTCCCATTTGCATTTCTCTTTACCTTTTAATCGCTCACGAATGTAAACAAAATAAAATCTCTCTCCCCCTTTCTCTTTCTCCATCTTTTTCATTTCAAACTCCTCTCTCTCTCCATTTAATGGAGCAATCTGAGAGCTCAACGACCCACGTTCATCAGCAGCATCAAGAGCCCGAAGAAGAACCAAACGGGTCATCAAACACGCCCCATCACTTAACGGTTCCACCCTGTTTGACACCAGAAGAATTCGATGAGCTAAAATCAAGTGTGACTGAGTTCCACACCTACCGAGTCAACTCAGCCACACAATGCTCTTCCCTACTCGCACAACGCATCCACGCGCCGCCGCACATCGTCTGGTCCATCGTCCGGCGTTTCGACAAACCCCAGATATACAAACACTTCATCAAGAGCTGTTCCGTCGGAGAAAACTTCTCCATCGTCGTGGGTGCCACGCGTTACGTCAACGTCATCTCCGGTTTACCGGCGGATACGAGTACTGAGAGGCTTGATATTTTGGATGATGAAAAGTACGTTACGGGTTTCAGTATAATTGGTGGGGAACATAGGTTGAGGAATTACAGGTCAGTTACAACTGTACATGGATTCGATCAACAACGCGATGGGAAAATCTCGACCGTAGTTTTGGAATCTTACGTTGTTGATGTGCCTGAAGGGAATACTGAAGAAGACACTCGTCTTTTTGCTGATACTGTCGTCAAGTTGAATCTTCAGAAGTTGGGCTCCGTCGCTGAAGCTATAGCTCGTGGAGGCAACGGTGTCGTTTGATAATATTGAAAAGACGATACAGAAAGGTTTAATTTTTTCTTCATCTTAAATTTCTTTTTTCTTTACCATTTTGCTTTCTGTTTCGGGGGTTTGAATTTTGGGTTTATTTCTGAATTGTTTTTCTTTGAAATCATCGAAAAGATGTTTTGATTCTTAATGGGTTCATGGAAACAAGGTTATTTTAGTCGATGTGATGTACAGAATCAAGAAATGTTAAGATGAAGATGTTGTATTCTGTAACTTTTTTATTTTGTGGAAAGAAGAAAAAATCCGTTTACTTTTTTTATTTTATTTTTAAATTAAAGTGTCGTTGTTGATGTGGAAATGGAAAGTTTTACTTTTTTTACTAAGTTTCTATTTTAATCTAACTCAGCTTATTAATAGCATTTTGCTAATCTACAGAATGTTATACACGTAGACCAATATGGAGATGAAGGTTGATTGTTGAAGATGTTGCATTGCTCTTTGTAGAGTTGATTCAACTTTTGCTTCCTAGTTTCCATATTAATTTAAATTTGCCTTTCCTATGAATACAACGCCATTGCAAGATTCTGCTCAGTTTTGGATCTCTCATTTTTTGGGTAATTCGAAAATAGCAGTGGATAATTGAAAAATAGCTATAGTTTCAAAAGTAATTAAAATTTAGTCGCTTTTTATGTAAAGATAAATTTGAACAAAAATATTGTTCAAAAATCGAAAAATATTCCAGCATAATATAATGGAGTTTGAATTTTTTATATGTGAACTTCTAGTATAATATACGGGAAGTTCTTACACAGGTGCTCCAATCTCCAGTATATTATGTTACACATCAGTTTGTGTATGTACGTAAATTAAATTATTTTCAATGAATGTAATGAGACTGAAGAACGGAGGAGAATTAATACTTAAGCAGTAAATTGAAAGATGGGACAATCTACCTTTGATTGAGTAGGAAGGCTTTAGCTAATTGTCAAATTCCTACTCGTTATAAATATATATTATGGATGTTCATAAATTTTTCGAAGAAGCTTATTATTTCGGTACTCAGTTATAAATAAATATTATTTTCGGTAGAAGATTATCTATGTCTGGTACAGTAGCAGTTTACACAGCAACTTACAGTTAGGGTTGTTCATTTGGATCGGATATCCGAAATCCGAATCGATCCATTCAATTTCGGATTTCGGATTTCAGATTGGACCGGATTTCGGATTGTGTTTATAAAAATTTCGGATTTCGGATCGGATTCGGATTGGTATATTTTAATCCGATCCGATCCGAAATCCGAAATTATTAGGCAATGTATAAATACTACACTTTAATTTCGGATAGTCAGTACTTCCTTTACATCTTCCTCCAAGTTATTACCTTTACAATTGCTAGAGTTAGCTATATTGACACCATAGTACTCACATAGTTGTATAAACACGAATTTTTCTTAATGCATTGCCTTTTTTACAAAGAAAATATACATATTAGTTTGCAACTTTGAGGCATTTACGATCTGAAATCCGATCCGATCCAAACTTTAAAATCCGAATCTGATCCGATATAATTCGGATCGGATTCGGATTGCATTTTCTAGAATCCAAAATCCGAAATCCGCGAAATGTGCTAAATCCGATCCGATCTGTGCACATCCCTACTTGCAGTACCTTACACAGCAGCTTGCAGTAGCAGCTTACACATCAGCTTCCCTCTTCTATAAATAGAGGAGATTTCAGTTCATTATGAACATCAGTTTGAAAGTTGAATAATATATCACTCTCTCTCTATACTTGTCTTTGGTGTATTTACTTTACAGTCGTTATTTTATAACACGTTATCAACACGAGACTCTGCCATCTCGAGCAAATACTTTGAAAGTATCAAAGGTACGAACTTTCTTTTTCTAAATAATGTCAAATCTTTCTAAACTTGAATTTGTAGCAATGGATATATCGGGCAAAAGCTACATTTCTTGGGTGCTTGATGCTGAAATTCATCTTGATGCGATGGGTCTGACAGACACCATCAAAGACAAAAATCAAGCATCAAACCAAGATCGTGCCAAAGCCATGATATTCCTACGCCATCACCTTGATGGAGGCTTGAAAATGGAATATCTCACTGTTAAAGATCCATTCATACTGTGGAATAATTTGAAAGATAGATATGACCACCTGAAGATGGTCGTTCTTCCACAGGCACGTTATAACTGGACTCATTTAAGGCTACAAGATTCTAAATCTATTAGTGAGTATAATTCCGCTATGTTCATGATTATTTCCCAATTGAAATTATGTGGAGATAATATTACTGATCATGATATGTTGGAGAAAACTTTCACCACTTTTCATGTCTCGAATATGCTCATGCAGCAGCAATATCGAGAGATGGGATTCAAAAAGTATTCTGAACTTATCTCATATCTTCTTGTAGCCGAGCAACATAATGGGCTATTAATAAAAAACCATGAAAGCCGACCAACTGGTTCTTGTCCATTCCCTGAAGTGAATGAGATGAACTTTCACCAAGCTAAGCGTGGAAGAGGTCGTTGCCCAGTCGTGGTCATGGCCGTGGTCGGGGAAGAAAATCTATTCATGGTAATAATGCACTAAAGAACCCTCCTAACCACCAGCAGTGGAAAAGGAAGGAACAAAAGCATGAAGTGGTGCAAGCAACAAATGCAGAAAATGCATGCTATAAATGTGGAGGAAAAGGGCACTGATCACGTACCTGTCGTACGCCAAAGCACCTGGTTGAGCTTTATCAAGCCTCCCTAAAGAAGACAGAGAAAAATGCTGAAGCAAATTTTATTTCTGAAGATAATATTGACTTCATGCATTTGAATGTAGTTGATTACTCTGTACTCCCAGAAGGAGAAACAAGTCATGTGATCGCTGATGCATCTGTAGAAATTTAAATTTCTATTGTTTGTATTAGTTAGTATGGTTATGTAAAAGTAATGTTTTGATAATGATATTTACTATAATATTTACTTTGTTTATGCTATTTTGAAGAATATGGATAATCCTCAAATTATGTTGGATCAAAGACCAATCATGAAGATATTTGTGTAATTGATAGTGGAACAACTCATGCCATATTCAAAGATCAGAAATACTTTTCTTATCTGCATATGGAAAAAGCAAACGTTTCTACAATTTCTGGTAATATAAGTTTGATTGAAGGCTCCGGACGAGCCATTGTATTTCTCTCTAAGGGAACAAAACTTATTATAGACAATGCATTGTTCTCCTCCAAGTCCCGAAGAAACTTGTTGAGTTTTATAGATATCCGCCGAAATGGGTATCATGTTGAGACAATAGATGAAATAAACGTGGAATATCTTTGTATTACAAAGAATATTTCTGGCCAGAAATGCATTGTAGAAAAGTTACCAACTTTATCTTCTGGATTATACTATTCAAAGTTCAGTACAGTTGAAGCACACTCTATCGTAAACCAGAAGTTTACTGATTCAAATACTTTTATGCTTTGGCATGGCCGTTTGGGCCATCCTGGATCAATAATGATGAGACGAATTATTGAAAATTCAAGTGGACATCCACTAAAGAACCTGAAGATTCTTACAAATTATGAATTTTCTTGTGATGCTTGTTATCAAGGCAAAATGATCACTAGACCATCACCAATGAAGGTTGGCATGGATTCCCCTGCCTTTTTAGAGCGTATACATGGGGATATATGTGGACCTATTCACCCAACAAGTGAGTTGTTTAGATATTTTATGGTCCTAATAGACGCATCTTCAAGATGGTCTCATGTGTGCCTACTATCATCTCGCAACCTGGCGTTTGCAAGGCTATTAGCCCGAATAATTTGATTAAGGGCACAATTTCTAGATTATCCTATAAAGGTTATTCGCCTTGATAATGCTGGAGAATTCTCATCTCAAGCTTTTGATGATTATTGTCTATCAATTGGGATAAAAGTTGAACATACTGTAGCTTATGTTCATACTCAAAATAGCCTTGCAGAGTCATTTATTAAACGTCTGCAATTGATAGCAAGACCACTACTTATGAAAATAAAAGTGTCCACTATAGTTTGAGACCATGCTATCTTGCATGCAACATCTTATTCATCTCAGACTGACACATTATAATAAATATTTTCCGTCACAATTAGTTTTTGGTCATGAACCAAATATTGCCCATCTACGAATTTTTGGATGCGCTGTATATGTGCCAGTAGCAGCCCCACAGCGTAGTAAGATGGGCCCACAGAGAAGGTTAGGAATATATATTGGGTTTGAATCACCCTCTATTATTCGCTATCTTGAGCCATTGACGGGAGATTTATTTACTTTTCGGTTTGCAGATTGTCGATTTGATGAAACAAATTTCCCACAATTAGGGGGAGAGAAAAAGGAAATGAAAAAATAAATTGTGTGGAAAGTTTCATCATTATCTCATTTTGATCCACGTGCCCCTATATGTAATCAGGAGGTCCAGAAGATCATCCATTTACAGAATATAGCAAATCAAATGCCAGACGCATTTACTGATTTGAAAAGGATAACTAAGTCACATATCCCTGCAGAGAATGTGCCTATCCGAATTGATGTCCCAGCAAGACCATCTTCTAGCATGATATCTAGTAAACCCAAAGCACGCCTGAAGCGTGGTAGAACTTTGGGTTCTAAGGATCGAAATCCTAGGAAAAAAAATCGACAAATGATCAAAATAATACTATGAAGGGATCTCCTGAAGAGACCCAAGATCTGATTAGTTCTGAGATTCCTGAAGAAATCAATGAACCCGAGACTCAAGTAAGTGAGGAACTTTTAATAAATTCTACTGGTGATGGGATTAATTTAAATCGATATGAAATAGTGGCGGATAATATTTTTGCATATAATGTTGCACTAAACATTATGCAAGATAGTGAGGATCTTGAACCCCGATCTGTCAAAGAATGCCGACAAAGATCTGATTGGCTAAAATGGAAAGAGGCAATTGAAGTCACTTGATTAAAGAGAGGTGGACCAGTAATCCAAACACCTGCTGGTATAAAGCCAATTAGTCATAAATGGATTTTTGTGCGGAAAAAGAATGACAAAGATGAAGTTGAAAGATACAAGGCTCGCCTTGTCGCACAAGGATTCTCACAACGACCTGGAGTCGATTATGAAGAAACATATTCACCCGTTATGGATGCCATAACATTTCGATATCTCATCAGTTTAGCCTTACGTGAAAGGCTTGAAATACATCTAATGGATGTGGTTACAGCTTATCTGTACCGTTCACTTGATAATGAAATTTACATGAAAATCCCTGAAGGATTTAAAATGCCTGAAGCATATTCGAAATCTCAGGAAATGTACTTAATCAGATTACAAAGATCTTTGTACGGTTTAAAGCAATATGGGCGTATGTGGTATAATCGTCTCAGTGAATATTTGCTGAAAAAAGGTTACATAAATGATGTTATTTGTCCATGTATTTTTATAAAGAAAATGACTTTAGAATTTGTTATACTTGTTATTTATGTTGATGACATAAATCTTGTTGGAACTCCATAAGAGCTCCAAAAGGCAATTGAATATCTTAAGAAAGAATTTGAGATGAAAGATCTTGGAAAGACAAAACTTTGTCTTGGTATGCAAATTGAACATTTAGCAGACGAGATCTTTATCCATCAATCTGCCTATACATAAAGGGTCTTAAAACACTTTTATATGGAAAAAGCGCACCCATTGAGTACACCAATGGTTGTTCGATCACTTGAAGTAAATAAGGATTTGTTCCGACCTCCAGAAGAGAACGAGGAACTCCTTGATCCCAAAGTACCCCATCTCAGTGCAATTTGTGCACTAATGTATCTTGCTAATGCTATAAGGCCTGGCATATCATTTTCTGTTAATTTACTAGCAAGATATAGTTCTTCTCCTACCAGGAGACATTGGAACGGGATTAAGCATATATTACGATATTTAAAGGAAACTCTTGATATGAGTTTGTTTTATGCTAACAAAGATAGTACAAATCTTGTTGGTTATGCTGATGCAGGTTATTTATCTGATCCCCATAAAGCTTGATCTCAAACTGGGTACGTATTTACATATGGAGGTACTGTCATATCATGGCGCTCCACAAAATAATCTATTGTTGCTACTTCTTCAAATCATGCTGAGATAATAGCTATTCATGAAGCAAGTAGGGAATGCGTATGGTTGAGATCAATAATTCATTTTATTCGAGAAAAATGTGGTTTAGAATGTGAGAAAAGGCCCACAATTTTATACGAAAACAATGCTGCATGCATATCCCAATTGAAGGGAGGATTTATAAAATGAGATAGAACGAAGCACATTTCACCAAAATTATTCTACACGCATGATCTTCAGAAAAATGGTGACATTGATGTGCAACAAATCCGTTCAAGTGACAATCCGACAAATTTATTCACCAAGTCTTTGCCAACTTCAACTTTTGAGAAGATGATATCCAGGATTGGGATGCGGGGACTCAAATATTTGAAACAAGATTTTCATCAGGGGGAGTAAAATACGCGGTACACTCTTTTTCCCACGGGGTTTTCCTTATAAAGTTTTTAATGAGACGCCTAGCAATGCGTATTACTAAATATGTGTACTCTTTTTCCTTTAGGATTTTTTCCCACGGGGTTTTTCCTAGTAAGGTTTTAATAATGCACATTATCTTTTAATGAACATCCAAGGGGGAGTGTTATAAATATCTATTATGGATGTTCATAAACTTCCTGAAGAAGCTTATCATTTCGGTACTCAGTTATGGATAAATATTACCCCCGGTAAAAGATTATCTATGTATGGTACAGTAACAGCTTACACAGCAGCTTGCAATAGCTTACACATCAGCTTGCAGTAACAACTTACAAGCAGCTTACACAGCAGCTTGTAGTAGCAGCTTACACGACAGTTTCCCTCTTCTATAAATAGAGGAGATTTCAGTTCATTATGAATATTAGTTTGAAAGTTGAATAATATATCACTCTCTCTCTATACTTGTCTTTGATTTATTTATTTTACGATCGTTATTTTATACACGCCAATTATTCTGGCATGCATATATATATATGTCATCTATCATGAATCTTTGATCTTCTGTTAAACTGTGAGAATAATAACTCAATTAAAGCTTAATATTGCTCCTCTTCCAGTTTCAGATTAAATCCAAGCTACTTTCTAGTAATATTTTTAGCTGAAAATGAGATTGAAGAAGTTGAGAGGGGGAAGGATGTTTTGGGGGGGGGGGGGGGGGGGGGGGGGGGGGGGGGTGTCAAAACTCCAAAAGGGGAAATATTATACTCCCATGTTGCATAGAGATGATATTTTTTTTAGCTCATTTATAAAAGAATTAACTCTTGTTATGACATTACTATTTAACATCATAAAGTTCTTAAAATTTTATAATAACGTAATTATTATAATATATTTGAAATCATAACTTTTAGTTTCTTTTTATATATTTCAAATACTTATACCACATAAATTGAAATAAATAAAATAATAAAGAAGAGTCTAGAAGAAATGCCAAAAGCAAGGGGGAGAGTTGGAATCAGGGCAGAGAGTGGGTGGAAGAGTGGCAGTAGCAGTTTGGACAACTTTGTTTTTGGAGGCTTGTGTTAGTTAAGAATAAAGAATGGGGGGAATCCCCCATACCCTTCCATTGCTCCTTTGTCCTTTGGCTATTGGCATACTTGAAAAGACAGAGAGGTGTTTATTTTTTCCTTTATGCATTTATTATTGGTTGGTTAATCCGAATTCGACTTAACATCAACTGGTCGACTTAAAAGTTAAACCTTGACCAAAATTTTCTTTTCGTTTATTGGTTGGTTTAATTATAAAATGGGCCCTTGGCTCTTACCTATCATATTCCATAATTGTTAGTTACCCCTCACCCCCTTTTCTTTTTTGGGTTAGGTATGGATTCAATTCAATTTATCTTGGCTCGGCTGGACGCCCACGCCTATATCAAAAAGGAGGGAACATCATCAATGCATGTAAGATTTGGTGTGTAAAAGTTTTACCATGAAGTATAAATGTCAAATTAAGGATTTTCAGACAAAATATGTACTACATTAAGCATTTAATCTCTAATAGACATGGGTAAGGCATCTTTAATGAGCATCATGTAAAAGCTGTACTAAATCTGCATCAACTTCCTTCATTATTTTTTTTGGCTCTAAATTTTTCTTCTTCTTTTTGCTTTGACTGTCATTTTAAAGACCTTGTTGACTTGACCATCATTAATATCGTGTTCTCTTTTCAAAAAATAAAAATAAAAAAATCATCCAGGCAAGAAGCAGATTGATTCCTATTTCTGGACAAGTTCTCACCTTTAATTCATTTTCTCTAATTATCTACCCCTTTCTTCTTTTGGGGTTTCCTTGGGCTCCCCTTTTCTAGATTCCTATTTATGAGCATGCATGTTCTTTTGTCTTCACTCTCCCTTCTAATGGGTTGTTTGGTATAACCGTGGAATATTCCATGAGCATGGGGTAACTAATTTCATTATTTTTGTGTAAAAGTTATTTTGATTTGGTTAATACTTCAAACCAAATATAGAATAAAGTTAATCCCATTTTAGTACTTCATCAGTTTCAATTTATACGAGATAGTTTGAATTGACACGGAGTTTAAGAAAATTGAGGAACACTTTTGAAATTTGTGGTCTTAAAAGCTTAAGAGGTAAAAACTTTGTTGGCCCATGACATTTGTATGGTTAAAAAAACTTCTTATTAAGGGTAAAATGAAGAGTTTATAATTTAATTTCCAAATTTAGAAATGTGTCATTTATTTGGAATAGACCAAAAAAAAAAAATATTTCATCTAATTTGAAACGGAGTGAGTAGTATTTTTCTCTAAATGCTAGTACTAACAAATTTTCAGGAATTGTTCTCCGTGATCTCTTCTGCTTTAATGGAAAAGGTCCCTTTTATTTTTTTAAAATATATATAGTACTAATTCACATGGAGTTAGGAACCAAAATAATATTTTTTTGGACTGGAAGAACAAAAATAAGTGTAAAAAAAAGGAAAACCAAAGTATATATAGCGCCCAAGTACTGGCGCTATATATAAAAAGCTTCCATGTCAGGTATAGCGCCCAAGTACCCGGCGTTATACTACCTTCAATAATTCAAAAGCGTATAACGCCCACTGTTTGGGCGCTATATATATTAAAAAAAAATCCGGGCTAGCCATTTCCTATATAAAGTGGTTACAATTTCAGTGTATTTCATTCAAAAAAAATTCAACTCTTGATCAAACGTTTATTGTTGTTAAATTCTCCAGCATTTTTTCATTATGTCTGAAGAGCGTAGAATGAGAGTTTTATTATATTGGGGGGGGGGGGTGAGGTTGTGATGGAGAATAACTCTGTGGGCTACAGTTTACCTACTCAGTGTCATGTTAAATTGCCACTTACAATGGAGTACGATAAATTAATATCATTGTTATGCAAAAAAATGAGTGTGAGGAAACGTTTAGTGATACTTAAAGTGTAATGACCCGGTCTGTCGTTACGTAAAACTTGCATTAAAATTCTTGTTATTGACTTGTTATGGATTGGATATACTGTTATTGATGTGTGAGAGTTGGTAGGCTTGGAATCGGAATGGTTGCAGTGATGATTTAGTCACTTAGTCCTTAAGAATGACCTTAAAATGGGAAAAGTCAACTAAGAGTTGACTTATTGGTAAACGACCTCGGAATGCGGATTTTATGGCTCGGGTAGCTTCGTTAGGTGATTTGGGGCTTAGGAGTGTGTTCAGAATAATTTTGTGATGTCCGGTGTAGAATTAGGCTTGAATTGGCGGAAGTTAGTTTTTGGCGATTTCCGGACGGCAGTGAAAAATAGGCTATCGGGGTCGGAATGGAATTTTGGAAGTTGGAACAGGTTCGTAATGTCATTTTGGATATGTGTGCAAAATTTCAGGTCAATCGGATGTGTTTTGGATAGTTTCGGCATCGTTGGTAGAATTTAGAAATTTCAAAGTTCATAGGCTTGAATTCGATGTGATTTAGTGTTTTTGCGTTGTTTTTGGTGATTCGAAGGCTCGACTAAGTTTGTGTGATATTATGGGATGTGTTGGTATGTTTTAGTTGAGGTCTCGAGGGTCTCGGGTGAGTTTCGGGGTGGTTTCGGGCCATTTCTAGGCCATTTCTAGTTGCTGGTTTTTGGCTTCAGGGGTGTACAGTGCGATAGCACTGATTTGGATGCGTTAGCACAGAGGAAATTTGGAAAAATCTAATTGTGCTGTGCGATCGCACAAGGCTTCCCGCGATCGCACGGAGTAAATTCTCTGCTGCACTATCCCGACTTTGGAAGCTTATAACTCACAATCTANAAAAAACGTTATGACCATTATACTAGAGGCTATACGGAAGAGTTGGAGAAGGCTGTTGGAAAATTGTTCTGTGCTATCGCACCTGAGGGGCTGCGATCGCACTGAGTAAAATATGGCAGGTGAAAATTGTTCAGTGCCATCGCACCTGAGGGGCTGCGATAGCACTGAGTATTGACCTGGACAGTATTTAAATATTTCCTCCGCGACTTAAACCCTCTTTTTCACCATTGTTGTACGGAAAAGAGCTCTTGGGGGCGATTTTGAAGAGGAAAATTCTTGTTCTTCATAGAGATAAGTGTTCTAATCATTAAAAAATCATGGGTGATTATAGAGCATAAAACCAGTGTAAATTCATGGAAAATCAGTAGAAAAATTGAGTTTTAGGGCTTGAGATTTTGAGACCTTCAAGGGTCGATTTGAGGGGTCAAACGGACTCCGATTTTTGTGTTCTTTATATGTACGGACTCGTGGGAAGATGAAAAACACTTTTCTGTAAAAAATTCTGAGTTTCGGGACGCGGGCCTGGGTTTTGACCGAATTCGGATTTTTGAGTAAAATTGATATCTTTCGATTGGAAATTGTTCCTC